>ML103580.1:0-50175 GCA_003697995.1 Taxidea taxus jeffersonii
AAAAAAAAAAAAAACCCAAAAAATACTAAAAGAGGTTGACTCTGAGGAATAGAACTAAGGATAAGAAGGAAGAGAGGGATGCCTGGGTGGCTCAGTTGGTTAAGCAGCTGCCTTCGGCTCAGGTCATGATCCCAGCATCCTGGGATCGAGTCCCGCATCGGGCTCCTTGCTCGGCAGGGAGCCTGCTTCTCTCTCTGCCTCTGCCTGCCTCTCTGTCTGGCTGTGCTCACTTTCTCTGACAAATAAATAAATAAAATCTTTAAAAAAAATAAAATAAATAAAATTTTTTTAAAAAGAAGGAAGAGAATAACCTGTTAAATGTTAAAATTTGTGGGACGCCTGGGTGGCTCAGTTGGTTAAGCAGTTGCCTTCGGCTCAGGTCATGATCCCAGCGTCCTGGGATCGAGTCCCACATCGGGCTCCTTGCTCAGCAGGGAGCCTGCTTCTCCCTCTGCCTCTGCCTGCCTCTCTGTCTGCCTGTGCTCACTCTCTCTCTCTAACTAATAAATAAATAAAATCTTAAAAAAAAATGTTAAAATTTGTCATCCTACTATAATATTAAAAACCATATGACAAGCCTTTGGAGAACTATTTGGCAGCTTCTTATAAATTTAAACATACATCTGCCCTCTGACTGAGCCATTTTGATCTGAATTATTAACCCAAGAGAAATGCAAAAGGTATGTCCACAAATAGACTTGTACAGAAAGGTTCATAGCATCCTTATTCATAATGGCCTCAAACAAGAAGGAACTCAAATGTCCATCAACAGGAGCATGGATAAACAAAGTGGTATATGGGATACTATTTAGCAATAAAAAAGGATGAACTACTAATACAAGAAAAATTCAGATCAGCCTTGGCCTGACTGAGAAGGATTTGGAGAATGGGGAAGATGTTTAAGGGAAGTCAAGGTTCCTCTATGTTGTAGCATCTGTCAGTACTTCATTTCTATTTTGGCCTAAGAGTACTCCATTGTATGAATATACCACATATTGTTTATCTATTCATCAGCTCATGACAGACATCTCAGTTGTTTTCACTTTTCTGGCTATTATAAATAAGCTGCCATAAACAACTGTATTTTGTGAGAACTGTGTATTTTATTATATGAAAATTACACCTCAATTTTAAGAAAGGATATGGATATGGAAAATCATATTATTAATACAAAGCATGATTTCTGAATGTTTCAGTAAATGGCAGAACACAAATACCTCAGAATGGCAAACAAGTTAATAATAATATAAATATGTTCCTTCAGAGGAGAAAAAAGTTATGTGTCAATAAAAATAGCCTGAAATGCCACATTCACCTCTTGATTAAGTTTTTTTTATATGAGAGTGAGGAAGCTGTCTGAAAGAACTTAAGTCACTGTCTCTAATATAAACTGCAACTCTTTTTTTCCTAGACTTTTATTCCAATATAGTTATATAATGTTATATTAGAGATGTATAATACAGTGATTCAACAATTCTACACATTACTCAGTGCTCATCAAGATAAGTTTACTATTGGGGCACCTGAGTAATACAATTGGTTAAGTGTCAAGCTCTTGGTTTTGACTTAGGTCGTGATCCCAGGGTTGTGAAATCAAGACCCATGTCCGGCTTTGTGCTCATAATGGAGTCTGCTTAAGAGACTCTCTCCCCATCTCACTCTGCCCCTCCCCACTCCCTGAGCTCTCTCTCTTTCCCAAAAATAAATAAATAAGACTTAAAAAAAAAAAAAAAGATAAGTTTATTCTTAATCCCCTTCACCAGTTTTGCCCATATCCCCATACCCACCTACCCTCTGGTAACCATCTGTTTGTTCTTGGGCTGTTTCCATAATCTTGCTATTGTATATAAAACTGCAATATACATAGAGGTGCATTTATCTTTTCAAATTAGAGTTTGAGTCTCTTGTAGAAGCATATAGATGGGTCTTGTTTTTTATCCATTCCATCACTCTGTCTTTTGGTTGGAATGTTTAGTCCATTTACACTTAAAGTAATTATTGATAGGTATATACTTTTTGCCATTTTGTTACTTGTTTAATGTTTGTTTTTGTAGTTCTTCTCTGTTCCTTTCTTCTTGTGCTCTTTTCTCTAATGACTTGCTGGCTTTCTTTAGGGATTCCTTTCTCCTTATTTTTGCATATTTATTACTGGGTTGTTTGTTTGTTTGTTTGTTTGCAGTTACCAATAGGTTTATATATAACATCTAATGCCTACAGTAGTCTATATTAAGTTCATGGTCACTTAAGTTCAAACCTATTATTTACTCTTCTCTCTACCCGCACACTTTGGGTATAGTGTGTCCTTTTATTCTGAAACTCCCTTGACTGATTTTTATAGATATACTTTTTACTGCTTCTTACTTTTTTTATTCCTATTTATGGCCTTTCCTTTCCACTCAGAGAGTCCCCTTTAACATTTCTTGTAGGGCTTGTTTAATGGTCAAGAATTCTTTAACTTTTGTTTGTCTGGAAAATTCTTTATCTCTCCTTCTATTCTGAATGATAGCCTTGCTGGATAGACTATTCACAGCTGCACGTTTTTTTCTTTCAGCAGTTTGAATATATCATGCCACTCCTTTCTGCCTTGCAGTTTCTGCTGAAAAAAACACCTGACAGCCTTAGAGGGTTTCCCTTGTATGTAACTGTTTTCTTTTTTCTTGATGGTTTTAAAATTCTCTCGTATCACTATTTTTTGCATTTTAATTACTATGTGTCTTGGTGTGTTCATTCTTGCATTGATTTTGCTGGGGGCTCTCTGTGTTTCCTGGATCTAAATTTCTGGTTTCCTTCCCCATACTTGGGAAGTCTTCAGCTATTATTTCTTCAAATATATTTTCTATCCCTTCTCTCTTTCTCTCAGATCTCTATAATGCAAATGTTATTATACTTGATAGGAGTTGCTAAGTTCCCTATTTTCATTCACTATTATGAATTTTTCTCTCTCCTGTTCACCTTGATTGCCTTCCATTATTCTGTCCTCCAGGTTGTTGATCCATTTTTCTGCTCCCTCTAGTCAACTATTTATTCCACCTAGTGTATTTTTAATTTCAGTTTTTGGGTTCTTTATCTCTGATTGGTTCTTTTTTATGCTTTTTAAAAAATCTCTGTTGAGGGATGCCTGGGTGGCTCAGTTGGTTAAGCGGCTGCCTTCAGCTCAGGTCATGATCCCAGCGTCCTGAGATCGAGTCCCACATCGGGCTCCTTGCTCGGCAGTGAGCCTGCTTCTCCCTCTGCCTCTGCCTGCCACTCTGTCTGCCTATGCTCACTCCTGCGCTCTCTCTCTATCTGACAAATAAATAAATAAAATCTTAAAAAAAAAAAATCTCTGTTGAGGGTCTCACTGAAGTCCTCTTCTCTTTTCTCAAGTCCAGTGAGTATTTTTATGACCATTACTTTTGAATCTCTATCATGTATATTACTTTTCTCTGTTTTGTTTAGCTCTCTTGCTGTGATTTTTATCTTGTTCTTTTGTTTGGGACATATTCCTCTGTCTCCTTACTTTGTTTAACTCTGTGTCTGTTTCTATGTGTTAGGAAAGTCAGCTACATCTCCTCCAGATTGAAGGGGACAGATCTGTGGGGACTAGGCCTACTGTTAGCAAGCTAGGTGGAGAGTGTTGGTACTGTCCTGGTTCCCAAAGGGGTCTAAGTGTCTAGGCTTGGGGTGAGGGCAGAGAGTGGGGGAGGGAAATGGCACTTGCCAACTCTTTTTTTCTTAGAGAAGTCTCCCAAAGAATTCTGACCCTCTAGCACATACTCTGAGATTAGCAAACAAATCTCCCTCCTATATACCCAAGGTGTTCTTCAAACATCCTGTATCTCCACAGGGCTATTTGTTGTGCTATATCTTTAAGGGCTGGAACTCAGTTTCCTATAACCCACCCAGCTCTTCCAGAGCTGAGCCTGCTGATTTTTAAATCAGTTAAGCCCACTGAATTGTATGGTAGGGGATGATTCATTTCTTTTTTATTAAGATTTTTTATTTTAATTCCAGTATAATTGACATATGGTGTTATATTAGTTCTGGTGTACAATACAGTGATTCAACAATTCTATACATTAGCCAGTGCTCACCATGTTTCATTCTGCAAAAACATGCCAACATTTGGTGATGTCACCATTTTGGATTTTGGAGATTCTAATATGTATGTAGAGGCATCCTGTGGTTTTAATTTGCAATTCTCTAATGACATATGATATTGAAGATCTTTCCATATGCATATTTGCCATTGTATTTCATCTTTGGGGAGTTTTCTGGGTCATTTGTCCAATTTTAAATCGCACTGTTCATTTTCTTATTGTTTAAATAGTTCTTTGTGTATTTTAGATAATAGTCCTTTAGCAGATATGTCTTCTGCAAATATTTTCTCTCAGTCTGTGGCTTGTCTTCCTATTCTCTTAAATTTTGTCTTTTTTAACCCCTCTATTTATTTTGCCATTATTCACTTCTTGTGTGTTAAATAGGTATTTTCATTCTTTGTCATTTTAGTATATATTTTTTCACTATATATCTTTACTCTATATTTTAAAGTTATTTTTTAGCAGTTGTACTAGGGATTACAATTAACAATTTACCAGAACCTAGTTTGGATTAATACCAACTTAATTTCAATGGTATATTAAAAAAAAGTTAGCTTTGTTCCCTTTACCCTCCTTTGTGTTGTTTCTGTCATACAAATTATATCTTTATGCATTGTATGCCTATTGACTCAGATTATGGCTTCATGCAGTTGGATGGGAAGGGAGAAACATGACAAAGAAAAATGCATTTATATTAGTCTTTATGTTTATGAATAAATTACATTTATAATGCTCTTTATTTCTTTTTTTATGGAATTTTAATTCTTTTTTTAAAAGGTTTTATTTATTTATTTGACAGAGACAGAAATCACAAGTAGGCAGAGAGGCAGGCAGAGGGAGGGAGAAACAGGATTCCCGCTCAGCAGAGAGCCCAATGAGGGGCTTGATCCCAGGATCCTGAGATCATGACCTGAGCCAAAGGCGGAGGCTTAACCCACTGAGCCACCCAGGCTCCCCTCTTTATTTCTTCATATGTCCTTTATTCCACTGTCTAGAGCTCTTTCATTTCAATTTGAGTGACTCTCTTCATAAAGCATTTCATATAGGTAAATTCTCTCAATTTTTATTTGGGAATGTCTCCATTCATCCTTCATTTTTAAAGGGTGTTTCACTGAACACAGAATTCTTGCTTAGCACTTTTTTTCACACTGCCTCAATGGTTTCTGAAAAGAAATTTAAGCTTTACTGAGGAATGCTTCTACAGGATGAATCTTCTCTGTTGTTGTTTTTGATATTCTGCCTTTTGCTTCCAACAGTTTGGTTATAATGTGTCTAAGTATAAATCCCTTTGAAATATTCCTATTTGAAGTTTGTTGAACTTCTTGGACATGTATATAAATGTTTTTTTTCCTCAAGTTTGGAGAGTTATCAGTCATTATTTCTTCCAATATTCTCTCTGTCCTTTCTTTCATCTCTTCTGGGGCCATTATTATGTTTATTATGTGTATGTTGTTAGAGTTGCTGGGGTCCCACAGGTCTCTGAGGTTCTGTTCCTTCTCCTTCTCCTTCTTCTTCTTCTTTTTTGGTTCCTCAGCCTGGATAATTCCAATTGACCTACCCAAAGTTTACTGATATTTTCTTCTGCCTGCTCAGATTTGCTGTTGAGCCCTCTAGTGAACTTTTCATTCCAGTTACTATAATTCTCAATGCCAGAATTTATTTGGTTCTTTTCTATTATTTCTACCTAGTAATTGATATTCTCTATTTGATGGCATATAGTGATATTTTCCTTTAGTTTTTAAAATATAGTTTCCTTTAATTCTTTGAACATATATAAGTAGATGATTGTCTTTGTCTAATAAATCCAATGTTTGAGCTACCTCGGTTTCTAATGACTGCTTTGCCCCGTGGTTGGGCTATCCTTTGTTTCTTTGCATGGCTCATAGTTTTTTGTTGAAAACTGGGTATTTTAGATAATAAAATGTAGCAATTCTAGAAATCAGATTCTTCCCTTTCCCCAGAGTTTGTTGTTGTTGTTGACCTAGCGACTTTATCAAACTAATTCTGTAATTGACCACTAAATTTTCTTTTTGGTTAACTTAGTGGTTAACTAATGGCTGGACAGAGGTTTTCTTAAATGTTTGGAACTAGTAAGTCTCTCAGTCTTTTGCTGAGTCTCTGCTAGGAAGTTTATGACTTCACCTTAGCCTCTACTTCCTGCTTGCAAAAAGCCCCCAGGTTAGCCAGAGATAAAGGTTAGGACCTTCTCAGGTCTTTTCAGAACATGCAGACAGCTTTTTTTTTTAATTTATTAGTTAGAGAGAAAGAAAGAGAGAGAGCGCAGGCAGACAGAGAGGCAGGCAGAGGAAGAGGGAGAAGCAGGATCCCTGCCGAGCAAGGAGCCCGATGTGGGACTCGATCCCAGGATGCTGGGATCATGACCTGAGCCGAAGGCAGCCGCTTAACCAACTGAGGCACCCAGGCGTCCCTCCTCAGCTTTTTCTTTTAAGTTTTTTAGTTGGTTTGTTTGCCCCAATTGTTATCAGCAGCTCAGGCAGGTATGTTGCTAAGCCAGTTGTTGCTAATCATTCTCAACAAATGACTCTGAAGAAAATGCTGTTTGCACTGGTGCAAGTTCTCTGCCAGGTTATACAAAGTCTTTTAAGAATGGTTCACCAGAGAACTGTCAGGCATATCAAATAATGACAATTCTCTGAGAATGGGGTTTTGAAAGAGCTCCAATTCCACTTTTATTCTTTCAGTGCTGGCTAGGCTGCTGGGTTTTGTTTGTTTGTTTTTTAAGATCTCTTAAGATTTTATTTATTTATTTATATTTTTATTTAATTTATTTATTACTTTTACTATTTATTTATTTATTCATTTATCTGACAGACTGAGAGAGAGAGCACAGGTAGGGGGAGCAGCAGGCAGAGGGAGAGGGAGAAGCAGGCTCCTCACTGAGCAGGGAGCCCAATGCAGGGCTGGATCCCAGGACCCTTGGATCATGACCTGAGCCAAAGGCAACTGCTTAACTGACTGAGCCACTCAGGTGCCCTTAGGCTGCTGGTTTTCACCATGATTGCAGACTCTTGGTTTCAAGTCTACCATGGAGCTGGGAAAGGGGGTGGCATTAGAGAAAATCAACATGCCACAAAGCTTAATATTCTTATGGAAAGTCACCTGAGTGTTTTTTAAAAAGTTCCCCTATATCGGGCTCCCTGCTCAGTGGGGAGTCTGCTTCTTGCTCTCCCTCTGCTCCCTGCCTCTGCTTGTGGTCTCTCTCTCTCTCAAATAAATAAATAAAATCTTTAAACCTAAAAAAAAAAAAAAAAAGTTCCCCTATGAAAGCCTCTACCTTCTGCTCAGGTTATGATCCCAGGGTCCTGGGATCGAGCCCCAGATTTGGCTCTCTGTTCAGTGGGGAGCCTACTTCCCCCTCTCTCTTTGCCTGCCTCTCTGCCTACTTGTGATTTCTGTCTGTCAAATAAATAAATAAAATCTTTTAAAAAAATGTTCCCCCAGATTGTTGTAGTCTTTGGTTAATTTCCCAAATTTTGTAAAAACTTGATCTTGACAATTTTTACCAGTGTTCTTGAAACTTTTATAAAGGAGACTATTTGCCAGATGTTGTTATTCCATCACTCCCAATGATAGCACTCTCATTCTCCTCATTTTCAGGTTACTTTGAAGTATATTAGATTGTTTAGAAAAATAATAACAATAGTATACTGTAAGGTTTACAATATATTCAGAAGTGCATGGATATATGCTGTTATAGAAACCCCTTACATCACATGTGAAATAGCATAACATTAATTGAAGGTAGACTGTGGTTAATTTAAAGATGCATATTGTAGAGCCTAGAGCAGCCACTAAAAATAAGAAAAAGAAATAATTCAACAGAAGAGAGAAAAGAAAGTACTATAAAATACCCAGTTAATAGAAGATAGTATGAAAAAAGAGAAAAGACCCAAAGAGCAAACAACAAAATGAATAACAAGGTAGCACATTATACTACAACAATCTATGTGTGCATATCTGTCTACCTATCTCTTTTTTTTTGTGGGAGGGTCTACCTATCTCTTACTCTTTATCTATATACATCTGTTTTCCCTACCAGATTATAAACTTACTAAATTTCATCATAAACTGAAACAAACCAAAGTTAATTGCTGCAATGAATACACAGTTAATTCTAACATCTCTATTCTGGAATTTGCAATAATTTATAAAAATTTTAATTAATTGGGGCGCCTGGGTGGCTCAGTGGGTTAAAGCCTCTGCCTTTGGCTCAGGTCATGATCCCAGGGTCCTGGGATTGAGCCCTGCATCGGGCTCTCTGCTCTGTGAAGAGCCTGCTTCCTCCTCTCTCTCTGCCTGCCTCCCTGCCTACTTGTGATCTCTCTGTCAAATAAATAAATAAAATCTTTAAAAAAAATTTTTTAGGGGCACCTGGGTGGCTCAGTGGGTTAAGCCTCTGCCTTCAGCTCAGGTCATGATCTCAGGGTCCTGGGATCGAGCCCCGCATCAGGCTCTCTGCTCAGCAGGGAGCCTGCTTCCTCCTCTCTCTCTGCCTGCTTCTCTACCTACTTGTGATCTCTATCACGTAAATTTAAAAAAAATTTTTAATTAATTAATATCTAAGACAATATGAAAAAAAAAATAAAACTCACCTATCTTCATAACAATAAATCGCAGATTTTAGTGCTAAGTTATTTTATAAACTTCTTTGTACAATTTCATCTTATAATTAAGGAAAATAAGAGTCAAAGTAATTAATTGAATAATTAATCAATAGTCACATGGCCAGTTAGCAGTAGAGCCACAGTAAAATTCTTATTTCACAACTTTTAGTCCAGCTCTCTCAAGAGAAAAAAATTTCCATGTAACACCAACAACATATACAACTATATAAATAATGTCCTTATTTCAAATTATTCTTAACCAGCAGATCTAGCAAGATCTCTATTGGAAACATTTTAAGTTAAATTGTATACCTATTTGAAAATAATACAACTTTTAAAATATATATACTGTTGAATTTAGAGTTTCAACTAATTCAAATTCTCATCAGTTATCACTGAAGTACACTACACTTAAAGGAAAATTAAAAATATTGTGACTAAACAATCACTTACAGCACTGACTACCAGGTTCAGAGAATACAGTCTTTCATTCAAATCAATGACTAACCATTCATGCTTATGTAAAAAAGGATAACAAAAAAATTAAGAAATCTGTGTATAGTATTACCTGTAGCTCCCAGTGGATGTCCCTTTGAAATCAATCCGCCACTAGGATTTATGACCCACTTTCCTCCATAAGTATTATTTCCTGTATCAACCAGTTTTCCACCTTGTCCTAGAGAAAGAAAAATAATATTCATGAAGATTAAAAGTAACACTAGGGGGCACCTGGGTGGCTCAGTGGGTTAAGCCTCTGCCTTCGGGTCAGGCCCTGATCCCAGGGTCCTGGGATCGAGCCCGGAATCGGGCTCTCTGCTCAGCAGGGAGCCTGCTTCCTCCTCTCTCTTTGCCTGCCTCTCCACCTTGTAATCTGTCTGTTAAATAAATAAATAAAATCTTAAAAAAAAAAAAAGTAACACTGGACCAGGGGCGCCTGGGTGGCTCAGTTAAGCATCTGACTCTTGTTCTTAGCTCAGGTCTTAATCTCGGGGTTGTGAGTTCAAGCCCCACGCTGGGCTCCACACTAGGCGTGGAGCCTACTTAAAAACACACACACACACACACACACACACACACATATTAGACCAAATGGTATGTTTTGTTTTTTTTTAAATTTCAAAATAGCCAATCTTATAGCAAACATTTCTTAACAGCTCCAACATTAAATTGATATAAGCACTTCTAGAAGTTACATAATAGGGGCACCTGGGTGGTTCAGTGGGTTAAGCAGCCGAATCTTAATTTCAGCTCACGTCATAATCCCAAGGTTATGAGATGGAGCCAACAACAGTCTCCACACTGGGCGTGGAGGCTGCTTAAGAGTCTCACTCTCCCTCTTCCCTAGCCCCTCTCTCTTTGCTCATGCTCTCTCTCTAAAAAAGAAAAAAAAAAAATTTTTTTAATGAAAGAAAAAAATAATAAAAGAAAAAAGTTACATAATAAATATTGAGTAATAAAGGTTTATATTTTCAGAAAATTTCATGTGTGGGGCGCCTGGGTGGCTCAGTGGGTTAAGCCTCTGCTTTTGGCTCAGGTCATGATTCCAGGGTCCTGGAATCGAGTCCCTCATTGGACTTTCTGCTCAGTGGGGAGCCTGCTTTCCCCCTCTCTCTCTGCCCGTTGCTCTGCCTACTTGTGATCTCTCTCTGTCTGTCAAATAAATAAATAAAATCTCTAAAAAAAAAAAAAGAAAATTTCATGTGTGAAACAGAGCTCTTATTACTTCCTAAGAACTCTCTGTCTTCCAAAATTGCTACAACTATAACAGAGATTCAGATACCTAAAGAATGAAACTGGATACAATACTGTAACTAAAATAATTATATCAGCTTTAAAAATCCATAATATTGCCCAATATACTCATTTCCTTTTTCTTTAAGATTTATTTATTTCCTTGAGATAGAGAAACAGAGAAAGAGCACAAGGGGCAGAGGGAGAAGCAGACTCAGACACCCCACTGAGCAGGGAACCCTACAGATGTGGGGGGGGGATGGGGGGTTTCAATCCTAGGACCCTGGGATTATGACCTGAGCCAAAGGCAGATGCTTAATGGACTGAGCCACCTAGGTGCCCCCATTTCCATTTTCAATTGCACTGTTATATGCTATATAAACATTCTTAATAAACTAAACAGAGAGGAGAGTGTAGGGAGTGGGGGAAGGACAGGGGTCATGAAATGAAGGGAAGTGGCTGAAAATACTGTTTAGCCATAAATGTAAGCTTAAAAGAAAATGAAAATTATACACTGAGTGATTTCAACATTCCTATCAATTCTCTGGTGATTCTTCCAGGTGGTTAAGAAGTAAACTAAAATGCATGCATTGCATAAAATATTCTTCTATCCATATAGTGAAATGGAATCTCCAAAGAAAGATGATAAAGGTGGTTGTGGTGCTGTTAGAGGTGGCTAGTAACTTTTTTTTTTTTTTAAGATTCCATTTATTTATTTGACAGACAGAGATCAAAAAGTAGGCAGAGAGAGAGGAGGAAGCAGGCTCCTTGCTGAGCAGAGAGCCAGATTCAGGGCTCGATCCCAGGACCCTGGGATCAGGGCCTGAGCTGAAGGCAGAGGCTTAACCCACTGAGCCACCCAGGCGCCCTGGCTAGTAACTTTTAAGTACACACTCAGTGTCAGGACTTGTTCTAATTATTTTCCATATATTTACATAATTTAATCCTCAACCCTGAGAAGTAGGTACTATCATTCCCATTTTATAGATAAGTAACAAGCCCAGGGGATTAATCTAGGTTTAATTACCAGACAGCCTGGCTCCACAGCCTGTGTTCTTAATCAAATATTTTACTGCCTTTAAAAACAAAAGAGTTTCAATGTGCCTGGGTGGCTCAGTGGGTTAAAGCCTCTGCTTTCGGCTTGGGTCATGATCCCAGGGTCCTGGGATGGATCCCCGAGTACGGCTCTCTGCTCAGCAGGGAGCCTGCTTCCTTCTCTCTCTCTCTCTCTCTCTCTGCCTGCTTCTCTGCCTGCTTGTGATCTCTATTTGTCAAATAAATAAATTTTAAAAATCTTTAAAAAAATAAACAAAAAACAAGAGTTTCTCCATTGATAAACTGAAGCACATTAATCACAGAATTTTTTGTGAATGATACTTCTTTTTATTTTGTATTCTTCTTAAAGATTTTATTTATTTGACAGAGAGAGATAGCGAGAGCAGGAATATGAGCAGGGGGAGTGAAGAGGGAGAAGCAGGCTTCCTGCCAAGTGGGGAGCCAGATATGGGGCTCGATCCCAGGACCCTGGGATCATGACCTGAACTGAAGGCAGATGCTTAACCACTGAGCCACCCAGGTGCCCTAAAGATTTTATTTTTAAGTAACCTCTATACCCTACGTAGGGCTCAAACTCACAACCCTGTGATCAAAAGTCACAGGCTTCTCTGACTGAGCCAGCCAGGCGTCCCTATGACTACCGCTTCTAATTTTACTTTAAATTTAGGTTGTAGGGGCGCCTGGGTGGCTCAGTGCGTTAAAGCCTCTGCCTTCGGCTCGGGTCATGGTCCCAGGGTCCTGGGATCAAGCCCCACATCGGGCTCTCTGCTCAGCAGGGAGCCTGCTTTTCCCCCCTCTCTCTCTGCCTACTTGTGATCTCTCTCTGTCAAATAAATAAATGAAATATTTTTTAAAAAATAAATAAATTTAGGTTGTAGATTAAAAACTATCTATTGTGGGATGCCTGGTGGCTCAGTGGGTTAAAGCCTCTGCCTTCGGCTCAGGTCATGATCCCAGAGTCCTGGGATCTAGCCCGAATTGGGCTCTCTGCTCAGCAGGGAGCCTGCTTCCTCTCTCTCCTGCCTGCCTCTCTGCCTACTTGTGATCTCTCTCTGTCAAATAAATAAATAAAATAAATAAATAAATAACAAAAAACAAAATATTGAAATAATCCAAAAGAAAGCAGGAGAGGGAGAACAGAAGAACAGGTTCAAGAAGAGAAGACAACAAATAATAGATAACAGTCAACCCAAGTCATATTTTATCAATAATTACACTAAATGTTAATGATCTAAATCACACTGTCAAACAAATATAATGCAAATTACATATGCACTTTGAAATTTTTCTAACATATATTTTGTTTAATATATTATTTTATTTAACACTATATCCAAACCATTTTCAACATGTAAGCAGTCAAAAAATTATAAAATACCGGGCGCCTGGGTGGCTCAGTGGGTTAAGCCGCTGCCTTCGGCTCAGGTCATGATCCCAGGGTCCTGGGATCGAGTCCCACATCGGGCTCTCTGCTTAGCAGGGAGCCTGCTTCTCCCCTCCCCTCTCTGCCTGACTCTCTGCCTGCCTCTCTGCCTACTTGTGTAATCTCTGTCTGTCAAATAAATAAATAAAATCTTTAAAAAAAAAAACAAAAAAAATTATAAAATACCTTACATTCTATTTTTCATATTAAGTATTCAAAATCCAATATGTATTTCATACAGCACATCTCATTTTGGACTAGCCACCTTTGAAGGATTCAGTGATCACATATAGTTAATAGCTACTATATTAGCACAGGTTCAAAGACTCCAGTTAAAAGGCAGAAATTAACAAAGGAAAGAAAACAATACACTACTGCTTACAAAGACATACCTTATGCAGGTAGATAAATAACATATATAGGTTAAGAACAAATGGATAGAAAAGAATATATCATGTAAACAGTAAGCATAAGAAGACTGGAGTGGCTATTTTATTTATTTATTTATTTGTTTGTTTGTTTGTTTGTTTGAGAGAGAGTGTTTTAATGATATTAATGAAAAATAATAACCATTTTGGAAATGAAAAGAAAAAAATCCTCCAGATATCAACAACCAGCTTTTCCATTTTCTGTTCTACAAGTCTTTATTCAAACACAATATGAAATATTTGGAAGTACCTATGTAATTTTTATCCCCCCCCCCTTTTTTTTACTTAACAATTCATTCTAAGTACTCCTGACTTAGGTAATACAATTTATTTGTATAATCTGTGATCTCAGTGTCAGTATTGTCCAAGACTACCTGTTCTAGAATGTCTAGTATCAAGACAGCTTACATTTCACTTTGCACAGTACAGCAGGGCCAACATGGAGGTAAAGATGATTAGTGAATTCCTCTTTTTAGTGGCAAAAATGAAATTTCCTCAGTGAAATTTACTAAGTTAATCTGCATCTCACCAAAGATATTACCTTCTGGACAGAGTCCCAGTGCTTCATAAGTAAGGAGTTCGTTGACAGAAAAGCAATCATGAAGTTCTATAACATCAATATCACTTGGTCTCAGGCCAGATTTCTCATAGCACTTTCTGGCAGCTTCTTTACTCATATCAAAGCCAACCTAAAACCAAAACCACATATAAATAAATTTTAAGGGCATCAAAACTGGGACTTTTATATAAAATTCATAAAAGATTAATATGGATAACCTTTACAGCTGAAAACTGAGTGCATGTATTGAGATCTCAGTTGATTCTATATCACACAGAAAGTCCAAATAAAAGAATATTCAGAATGGAGAATGTACATATTAAATTCTATACTACAAAGAACAGAATTTTATTATTTTTTATTTTTTTTATCCATTTGACAGAGATCACAAGTAGGCAGAAAGGCAGGCAGAGAGAGAGGGGGAAGCAGGCTCCCTGCTGAGCAGAGAGTCTGATGTGGGGCTCCATCCCAGGACCCTGAGATCACGACCTGAGCCGAAAGCAGAGGCTTTAACCCACTGAGCCACTCAGGCACCCAAGAAAAGAATTTTAAATAATATATATAAAAAGGACTTACAATTCCTCAGGCCATGTCTTGTGCATTTATAAAAACTCTTCCAAACCACAATATGTTGTGGTAAATAGGTCGGAAGAGATTAATCAAGAGATCATTATGACTCAGATACACTAAAAACTATGAGGAATTTCTATATGGAAATAAACCAACCTTCACTTAAAAACCCTTGCTCTTAACACCCCTTTGATCTCAGATAATAACAAGTCAACTTTTCTCCATGGAAAAAAAATGTGATGTAAATGTACTATAATCAGAAAACCCGAGACGTTCTACCTTAGCCACATCCCAGCTTTGTAATTTTAGGCAAGTTACAGAGACATTTTCAAATTCAAAGCATTCTTGTAATATCATTTTATAAACTCTAATTACCTTATGATTGTTGTATATGTGTGCATATATGCACCTTTGCATTTCTTTAATATATATGTGTATATCTTCAAATATTCAACTAACTCTAGGTCTGAATTCTCAATTTTTTAACTTCTTCCATATTCACTCAGTCTTTTATCAGGATTTTTAAAGTGCTAAGCGTCAAGAAAATTCCCTGTAAATATCCTTGTTTTTCCCTTAACTGTGTAAGAAAGGAGCTCTGGGCATATCCAGTCAATTCAAACAGAAAAAGCCCACCAAAACAGCATGTCTTAATTAGTTAAAAATGCATTGATGGCTCTATTACAAGAAGCATATGTTCTCATCATTTTTTTCCCCTGAACAGATTCTTAAGGATGGGTTATAATATTAAATTTTCTGGATTGATTTTTTTTCAAGTAAATAACTTCTAGAGTGAATGACAACATGAGATCACCTTGAAAGTTTTAAAAAGAAATTTCTCAACTGATAAATAAAACATAATCTCAGACATACCCTATATGTTGGCTAATTGAACTTCATTAAAAAAAATCTCAGACATACCATTTTAATAATGCTTTTCTCTTTAAATGAGCTTGGCAAATCAGTTACCATCTCTTGTGCCAAAATTTCCACAGCTTTGGATTCCAGGCCATACTTCCGTACAAACACTTCACTAGCCAAAATTGCCGCTGCTGCACCATCGGAAGTGGGACTAAGAGAAGGTAAAAACAATGATTTACACCCAGTCTACCTCTATCCTAGGATTACAGACTAGTTGTTCTTTCTATGTGGAAAGAAAAACTGAGGATACTTGCTAGTCATTGCACTCTCTTCACTGTAAAATCTACAGTTAAAAACTATACATGCTTCCCACTTGAGGACTGAAACTCTATCAAGAACTTAAATGCACGGGAAGAGGGTGCCAAAGCTCAGCTCACTGCTTGGTCTCTAAGAGTCTCTCCCAAAAAGTTCTTTTGCAAAGAATCCTGGATTAGCCTCTGCAGATGCATAAGGCATATTATAGTGACTTCTGAGGAGTCCACAGTATTCTTCTTATCCTAGTACAATAAAAATTCTACTCTAGGCCTAACTAGCTCCAGCTTTGCTATCTCCCAAATAACCAGTCAAGGAATACTTTTGAAAACTGGGAAAGGATAGGATAAAGATACCAGAAAGTCCAAACCAGAAAGTGGTTTTAGTTAAGACTCTGGTGATCTCCTCAAAGAGGAGATCTCCTCTTTTCCTTATAGCAAGCTGTGAAGGAAAGTGGCAAACCCAAAAAGCCTTCTCTGAGTACAGCTGGACTTTATAAACGGACAGACCTTCTTATTGCAACAGATAAAAGCTGGCCCCATTTGTTCACTTGCATCCCAGCCAGTATCTTCCAGGTGATAATGGCACAGGCAGGAGCTCTGAAGTACTAATTTCATTTTTTGGGAGACAGATATTGTCAAGCAATTTTTAAGATGTAACTGTTCCCATTATTAGAGCTATATTTTTTCTTGTTTTTCTTGTGTTTCATTTTTCTTATTTCACATTTCCTCTTGGTTACTATAATTGAGTAATGTTTCCTAAGGTAGAAGCATAGAGCAGAGAAAACAAAATACTTAAGGGAAAAACTCTGGACTCCACTGGCCTCCTAAGCCACATTTACATGAACAAAATATAAGTTTTAAAAAGTAGGTAGAACTCATGAAAGAAGGAAATAAAATGCAGAATTTTCCAAGAGAAAAGACAGTCTTGGGGCGCCTGGGTGGCTCAGTGGGTTAAGCCTCTGCCTTCGGCTCAGGTCATGATCTCAGGGTCCTGGGATTGAGCCCCACATCAGACTCTCTGCTCGGCGGGGAGCCTGCTTCCCCCTCTCCCTCTGCCTACTTGTGATCTCTCTCTGTCAAATAAATAAATAAATAATCTTTAAAAAAAATATATATATATATATATGTATATAGTCTCTAGATATGAATAGGAAGTATGGGTCCTCCCTCCAGAGTAAGGACATTAGCAGGAATGCTACAGAAGCAGACATAAATACAGATTTACCCAGACACAAAGCCTAAGGTTTACCTAAGGTGGAGGGAGGGAGCAATTATTTTCTCCTGTTAAATATTAAAATGTGGGGGCGCCTAGTTGGTTCAGTCAGTTGAGCATCCGACTCTTGGTTTTGGCTCAGGTCATGATCTCATGGGTCTGGGATCTAGCCCCACAGCGTTGGGCTCCACACTCAACAGGGAGCCTGCTTTCAGATTATCTCTCTTTGCTCCTCCCTACTCACTCCCACTCTTTCTCTCTCTCTCAAATAAAGAAATAAATCTTTTTAAAAATAAACAAATGGGGGCACCTGGGTGGCTCAGTGGATTAAGCCACTGCCTTCGGCTTGGGTCGTGATCTCAGGGTCCTGGGATGTAGCCCCACATCAGGCTCTCTGCTCATCAGGGAGCCTGCTTCCCCCTCTCTCTACCTGCCTCTCTGCCTACTTGTGATCTCTCTCTCTGTCAAATAAATAAATAAAATCTTTAAATTAAACAAATATAAATGAATAAATAAATATTTAAATGAGGCTTTCTTACCAACATTGTAAGACAGTCAAATAATCAAAAACTTTTCGAGATGTCATCACTTCGTCCAAACTGTATTCCTGCTGGAACTGGGAATTCCTAAATACAAAATAAGTAGTTACAGAATATGAGGTATCAATTACAATTCTGTTGAAAATATTCTGATGCAAAAGTCAGAGAATAATATTTAAATATCTTTTTAACAACCAAAAGACAATCTTTTATGAACAGTTTCAACCTTTAATGTAAATTGTTTGTTTGAACTGAAGTTTTCAGTTAAGGCAAGAATGATCATTAGTGTCTTTGTTATGCTAATAGGGTGACTCATAGTGGGCCCCTTGTTTAGGAGGGGGTGTTTGAGGAGAGGAGGCAGGGGGCTGGTCATCAGAAACATCAACCATGTGAACACAGAGTTAGGACTTTTGAGCCACTTTGACCCCTGAGGAGAAGGGAGGGGCTGGAGATTGAGTTCAGTTATGTGGCCAATAATTTAATCAAGTATGCCTGCCTAATAAAGGCCCAGTAAAAACTATGGACACTGAAGCTTGCTGGAGCTGCCTGATTGGTGAGTACCTTCATTTATCAGGAGGGTGATGTGTCCTGACTCCATGGGAAGAGGGCACCAAAGCTCAGCTTTAGGAACTCTCTCAGACTTTATCCTATGTGTCTCCTTATTTGCTGTGTCTGAGTTGTATCCTTTATAATAATACTGTAATCATAAGTACAACACTTTCCTGAGTTCTGGGAGTAACTCTAGTGAATTATCAAACATGAATGATCATGGAAAGGCCTGAATTTATAGTCAGTTGCTCAAAACTGCAGGTGGCCTAGATACCCCACTTGTGGCTGGCATCTTAAGTGAGAGCAGTCTTGTGGAGGACTAAATTCTTAATTCAGGGGGTCTGCATAAATTCAAGTGGTTAGCAACAGAACTGAATTGCAGTACACCTAATAGGTGTGTCAGATCAGTTGGGGGTCAAAATAAAATACCATATTTCCCCCCTGGAGAATTATTTAATACTAGTTCCTCAGAAGCAAAACAAGGGTGCCTGGGTAGCTCAGTTGGTTAAGCTTCTGCCTTCAGCTCAGGTCACGATCTCAGGGTCCTGGGATCAAGGCTCATGTTGGACTCCCTGCTGAGCAGGGAATTTGCGTCTCCCTCTGCCCCTCCATCTCATTCATGTTCTCTCTCTCACTCTCAAATAAATAAATAAAATATTTTTAAAATAAAAAAATAAAAATAAAATCAGATGGTTTCAGAAACTGCTCTGACAGAAATAGCAGAAACAATAGACACCACAAAGGAGATTCTAAAAGCAAACTTCAACTGGTATGGAAATCAATAAGCAATTCAAATGTTTAGAAATAAAGCCCATGTAACTTAGAGCTGTATACTAGTATGTGTACCTCTGCTTCTAAAGTTAACTTTGACCATCACCAACTTCCAAAAAAATACCTAATTTATGCCAGATTCTGTGCTAGGCAAGTGGGACATGGGTATGTCCCATGGGTCCTTACCCTCAAGGAATTCAGTCTGAATCTGTGGCAAACAAATACAATATGATAAATACCATTACAGAAATGTTATACAGGGGAGCACCTGGGTGGTTCAGTCAGTTAAGCATGTGACTCTTGGATTTGGCTCGGGTCATGATCTCAGGGTCATGAGATTGTGCCCCATGTCAGGCTCTGCTCTCAGCATGACATCTGCTTGAGATTCTCTCCCTCTCCCCCAGGCTCACACATGTGTGCATGTGTGCCTCCCCAAATACATAAATAAATTATATATATATATATATGCATATATATTTTTTTAAAAGATTTTATTTATTTATTTGACAGAGATCATAAGTAGGCAGAGAGGCAGGCAGAGAGAGAGGAAGGGAAGTAGGCTCCCAGCTGAGCAGAGAGCCCGATGTGGGGCTTGATCCCAGGACCCTGGGATCATGACCTGAGCTGAAGGCAGAGGCTTTGACCCACTGAGCCACCTAGGCGCCCCTAAAATATTTTTTTAAAAAAGAAATGTTACACAGGGTGGCATGGGAGCACACAGGATGGGCAAGAGACGCAGGTACCAAAGGGAGCTTCCTTTCTGGGGCTAGCAAATAAGAGAAAGTAAAAGATAGAGAATTCTTGGCAAAAAGATCAGTATACCAAAGCCTCTTAAGTTAAAGCAGTTCATTGAAGCCAGGCCATGAAGTTTGGGAGGAAATGTGGACTCAAGGTGAAGAAGAGAGAATGAGAGAAATAAACAAAGATCAGATCGTGAAAGGCCAGTATATGGTATTTACATTTTATACTAAAAACAGGGGTGCATGGGTGGCTCAGTTATTAAGCATCTGCCTTTGGCTCTGTCATGATCCCAGGGTCCTGGGATTGAGCCCCACATCAGGCTCCCTACTTGGTAGGAAGCCGGCTTCTCCCTTTCCCACTGCTTGTGTCTCTATCAAATAAATAAATAAAATCTCTTTTTTTAAGATTTTATTTATTTATTTGACAGACAGAGATCACAAGTAGACAGAGAGTGAGGAGGAAGCACGCTCACTGCTGAGCAGAGAGCCTGATGCGGGGCTCGATCCCAGGACCCTGGGATCATGACCTGAGCCGAAGGCAGAGGCTTTAACCCACTGAGCCACCCAGGTGCCCCAAATAAATAAAATCTTGAAAAAAAAAAACATATATATATGTCTTAAAAACAATGAAGAACTACCAAAGGATATTAAGCTGGGGTAAGACAATCAGACTTTCAATTATTTTTTTCAAAGACTTTATTTATCTATTTGAGAGGATAAGTGTATGACAGAGAGCACAAGTGGAAGGGAGGGCTAAGGGAGAGGGAGAAGCAGACCCCTTGCTAAGCAGAGAACCCGATGTGGGACTCAATCCTAGGACCCTGGGATCATGACCTGAACCGAAGACAGATGCTTAACTGACTGAGCCACCAGGTGCCTCCACACTTGTATTTAAACAAGAAGCCTAGGATATGGAAAAGAGATGGTAAAGGGCATTACCAAAAGCAACTAAACTGAGAGATTATGACAACAATTAAGGCAGGAAATGATAAGGACCTAAAGTAGGGAACTGGAAGTGAAATATGGAGAGAAGGGATGATTTCAAGTGACAGTAAGAAGGCAGAATCACTAGGCTTCTGTTCATCCTCAAATCATCTGCAACTCATATGGGACACTGAGGAAGAAGGCAGAATTAAGAATCACTTCTGACTGGGGTGCCTGGGTGGCTCAGTCAGTTAAGCATCCAACTTTTAATCTCAGCTCAAGTCCTGATCTCTGGATTGTGAGTTCAAGCCCCACATTGGGCTCTCCTCCCAGTGTTGGGCTCCATCCCCATACTAGGCTCCACACCCCACAGTGGGCTCCACACTCCACACTGGGCTCCACATGAGGTATAGAGCCTACATTTAAAAAAAAAGAAGAAGAATGACTTCTATTTTTCTATAATTAGGTATATATTGACGTCATTCATGGAGAATACTGAAGGAAAAACAGGGTTGAGGGGAAATGATAAATTCTGTATGGACATGTTGACTCTGAGGCACTTGTGGAGCATCTAAGTAGAGACAACTAGGAGAAAGTTATAACTTTCATACATAAAATTATATACAGGTCTGATGGCTCAAGTGGCATGAGCTATCCCTCCTTCTATACTACTTATCACAGATTCTCACTGCCTTTAAGTATTCTTATAAATTGTGAGAAAACATTTGAGAATAGTTTTGTAATCCAACCTTCTTGGAAATATGTAACAGGGTATCTATAATGACTGGTCAGCAAATACAGAATTCTCTTTCTTTCTTAACCAAGCAAAACCTAGTGCAAGAAATTGGCATCTGAAATTTCTCAGCAAAACCTAGAAGGCTATTCTTCACTGTTTTGAAGAGTTTTACATGATGAAACTGACATCCAGAAATAATATCTGCCTAGTTAACATAATTGAGTATTTATACTATGCAACAGATTCATGGGGGCAAGGAACTTATCTGTCTTGCTCACTGCTATGTCACTAGTAGCTAAAAAAGTGTCTTGCACATATTAAGCTACTGAATACCTAGCTGTTGAGTGAATGAAATTCCTTTAGAAGAATGCCATAATGAGTGAATAAATGATGCCTATTTAGGCACGGTGGTAAGTAAGAGAAAGACTAAGAAGATTTGACTCTCAAGGGAAAGTGAAGAACTACTCCTTGGGGGCACCTGGGTGGCTCAGTCCGTTAAGCATCTGCCTTTGGCTAGCGTCATGATCCTGGAATCCCGGGACTGAGTCCTGCATCAGGTTCCCTGCCTGCGGAAAGTCTGCTTCTCCCTCTGACCCTTCTCCCGTCATGCT
Source organism: Taxidea taxus jeffersonii (assembly GCA_003697995.1). Lineage (NCBI taxonomy): Eukaryota > Metazoa > Chordata > Mammalia > Carnivora > Mustelidae > Taxidea > Taxidea taxus. The sequence continues at coordinate 21,727 of ML103580.1, forward strand.
TTCTCTCTCTCACTTTCTTCTCAAATAAATAAAATCTTAAACAAAACAAAAGAAAACTACTCCTTGGAGCCTCAAAGCCAAGAGACTGCAATGCTGTCAATTCTTCAATATGTTGGTATAGCTCCTTACTATTCAGGAAATCACAAATATTTTTAATGGTTTTCCAAGTTCTAAGGACAAAGAATTCAGCTTTAGACCATTTTTATGGACTTAAGACTACTCATCCAAACTTTACTATTTGGTAACAGCAAAGTTTTATTGAACATATACTATGTTCCAATACCATGTAAGATAGTGAAGATACAAGGATGACACAGAGTCTCTGCTCAAGGACCACCATCATCAAAGAAGAAAGACTCGGGACACCTGTGTGGCTCAGTGGGTTAAGGCCTCTGTCTTCAGTTTGGGTCATGATCCCAGGGTCCTGGGATGGAGCCCCAAATTGGGCTCTCTGCTCGATGGAGAGCCTGCTTCCTCCTCTCTCTCTCTCTCTCTGCCTGCCTCTCTGCTTACTTGTGATCTCTGTCAAATAAATAAATAAAATCTTTAAAAAAAAGAAGAAGAAAGACTTATAAACAACTAGGTACAATAGTGTGATGTGTTACAATAGAAGTATACAGACAGGGCAACAAAACTCATGAGAAAAAAATATGCTCAAGAAGCTTTAAGAAGGTGTTAAGAGGGGGCCCCTGGGTGGCACAGTCAGTTGAGCATCCAACTCTTGATTTCAGCTCAGGTTATGATCTCAGAGTCATAAGATCAAGCCCTGCATTGGGCTCTGAGCTCAGCAAAAAGTCTGCTAAAGTTTCTCCCTCTCCCTCCCCTCTCCCTCCACCCCTTCCTGTACTTGTTTTCTCTCTCTCTCTCTCTCTCTCAAATAAGTAAATAAATCTTAAAAAAATAAAAATAAAAAGGTGTTAAGAGAAGCTATGACATTTGGGTTGGGGATTGATGGGTAAGTAGATATTCACCAAACAAAAGAAAGGCAAAAGGATATTCCAAGGAGAACTAACACCCTAATTAAAAATACAAAAGTGAGAGAGCTATATACTATACTTGGGAAAAAACAAGTAATCTGGTGAGGCTAGAGACCGGGAATAGCCAGAAAGTGGCAGGAAATAAGACTGGCAAAGTAGAGGTGCTTAAGTGGCTCAGTGGGTTGAGCCTCTGCCTTCCGTTCAGATTGTGGTCTCAGGGTTCTGGGATTGAGCCCCACATCGGGCTCTCTGCTTGGCGGGGAGCCTGCCCTCCCCTTCTGTCTGCCTCTCTGCCCACTCGTGATCTCTCTCTCTCTCTCTCTGTCAAATAAATGAATAAATTCTTTAAAAAAATAAAAAAAGACTGGCAAAGTAGAGTGGGCCATATTATAACAATCTTATTATCTCATATGAAGGAATTTCTATTTTATCATTTAAATAATGAAAATTCACTAAAGCTTTTGCACTATCCTTACATCTTTCATAAAATACCCTTTGATCTAGGGCATGGGATTAGACATTATTTGTTAATTAAGTATGCCCTGAACTCAAACATCAATTTAAAATTAGGAGAATCAGGAGACCTAGCAGTAGCATGAAACATCAGAAATATGTGGTAATAATGCACTTGTGGTGTAAAATATTCCTTGTCATGGTTTTATGTTTGGATATATGACAAAATTTATTTAATAGTTCAGAAACAATTTACTGAGCACCTATCATGTTCTAAGCTCTGTGCTGAGCATTAAAAACAGGAAGAGACGGCTCTGGCCCTCAACAAGTGTACAAACTAGTAGGAGGAAATATAAACATTATTTTACCAATACTTAGAATGATCCTGTGCAAGTTGCTTCATTTCTGTAAACCTCGTTTTCCTATCTATAAAATGAGAATAAAATATCTACCTTATAGGGTCCTTGAGAGGATTAAATCAAAATGTACACAAAAATACCTAGCACAGGGGTGCCCAGGTGGCTCAGTGGGTTAAAGCCTCTGCCTTCAGCTTGGGTCATGATCTCAGGGTCCTGGGATCAGCCCCGCATTGGTCTCTCTGCTCAGCGGGGAGCCTGCTTCCTCCTCTCTCTCTTCCTGCCTCTCTGCCTACTTGTGATCTCTGTCTGTCAAATGAATAACTAAAATCTTAAAAAAACAAAACAAAACAAAAAAAACCTAGCACAGTGACACACAGTTGGGATTTTGTAAACCTAGCTATTACTCTTTTATTTTTTTATTTATTTATTTTTTTAAAGATTTTATTTATTTATTTGTTAGAGAGAGAGAGAGCGCGAGCACAGGCAGACAGAGAGGCAGGCAGAGGCAGAGGGAGAAGCAGGCTCCCTGCCGAGCAAGGAGCCGGATGTGGGACTCGATCCCAGGACACTGGAATCATGACCTGAGCCGAAGGCAGCCGCTTAACCAACTGAGCCACCCAGGCGTCCCTTTTATTTTTTTTTTTTTAAGATTTTAGTTATTTATTTGACAGACAGAGATCACAAGTAGGCAGAGAGGCAGGAAGAAAGAGAGGAGGAAGCAGGCTCCCCGAAGAGCAGAGAGCCTGATTCAGGGCTCGATCCCAGGACCCTGAGCTGAAGGCAGAGGCTTTAACCCAATGAGCCACCCAGGTGCCCGCTATTACTCTTTTACTGCCTAGTGGTATTCTTTTGTAGAGGTTATGGTTAAGTGGCACTAATTCAATTGCCAGTGAACCAATTTTATTCAGCAACCATTAAATACAGGCTATAAGCCCAGCACTGCACTAGGCATGAGGGATTCAAAGATGAATGATCTGTAATACACAGGATGTAATTCTACTTCAGATCATTTAGGATATAAATAACCGTATTATTCTACCAGATAAGTGTTAATGACACTGACATAACTAAAACACATTACTAAAGTAATACAAATAATTTAATAGAAAGTAATTAAAATGGCTACTAATATGCATTTTATGAACATTTTAAAAAAAGTTTTAAGGAATGGTTTAAAATGATCACTGGTTATTTTCAACTAAAATTATTTAATAAATTTCATTACTGCAGTTGTCATGTATGACCAATTACATCTTTAACACCAACCATTCACATTCTTTTGTAAACTTAAAGGCGTTCTAAATATAAACAGACCCAAAACTAAAACTGTAGTCAAAAGTTTACTTGGGTACAAACCTTTTATATGAAAAACAATACATATTCTAGTTAATATGTTTGAGGTCTTGCATTTGTTTTTAAGTATAAAGTTACACATTACCTAGCAAGATAACCCAGATTTTCACTATTTCGTATTTCCGAAATACTTACGGGTTGTTAACTGAATGTTTATGATTTTTCCATCCAATTTTTGCAAACTGTTCAACTGTTGTTCCTGTTGAGAAAACAAACATCTGTTAGTGGGTCAATGCCTTCCTATTGCTTATTAACAAACATGGCAATGGTACTCAGTGCCCTGACAAACATTTCTACCTTTTCCCTGGTATAAATGATCAATTTCAACTACTTTTTCCCTGGTATAAATGAACAACTTCAACACTGATCCCTCACATAAAAATTCCATTAATTAAACTTTAGTATAATTGAATCCACTAATAAGCATATGACATGAGAACAGTTAAAACTGGCCAATTCTACCTAGTATAACTAGAGTCCAATTTAAAAAACCAGAAAATATAGCCTGAGTGCTTATAGTGAATATAAGGCAGGAAAGCACTGTGAGAAATCTTTCAAAGAATGTACCAAAGCATCCCAATATCCATAGATTAAGTGAATTTTACAACTCACAGCCTCCAGGACCTGATCCTTCTCCTTCGTTATGATAAAGCAAAAGGGTCTTCAGAAAAGTTACAGCTTAACAAGAAATATGTAGTTGTTAAATTCCTTAACAGAGGGCTTAAAGATGAGTGTCAGGAAAACAAAAGCATATATTAAGAAAGTAAAATATGAAAAAATTTTTTACTACTTTTTGAAAAAGATGTTTTAGGGACGCCTGGGTGGCTCAGTTGGTTAAGCAGCTGCCTTCGGCTCAGGTCATGATCCCGGCGTCCTGGGATCGAGTCCCACATCCGGCTCCTTGCTTGGCAGGGAGCCTGCTTCTCCCTCTGCCTCTGCCTGCCGCCCTGTCTGCCTGTGCTGGCTATCTCTCTCTCTCTCACACAAATAAATAAATAAAATATTTTAAAAAAATAAATATAAAAAAGATGTTTTATTTACTCATTTGAGACAGAAAGAGAGCACAAGCGAGAGAGCAAGTGTGTGAGCAGGGGAGAGGGTCTGAGGGAGAAGGAAAAGCAGACCTACCCAGGGCTTATCGCAAGACCTTAGCATCATGACCTGAGGTGAAGGCAGATGCTTACCCTGAGCCACCCAAGTGCACCCCCCAAAGTTGTTTTTTTTTTTTAACTACTTTTAAAAAGATAAAGCAGCATAAGATAGATTTTTGAATCCCACCTCAGGGCCAGAAAGGCCAAGGAAAGAGAAAGCCCACTGTAGGAGCTCATAATGTTATGTTAATGCATGGCACAGGAAAATGAAGAGTCCCCATTTCTGCTTCATCTCTATCTTCTCTGTCAGGAGGATGATCTTCAGAGCAGAAATGACATACATACAACTCAGCAAATCTTGAAGAAAGTAGAGTCCATACTAGTGATTTCATACCCATAAGAGTGATGAACAGGAGGCAGCCAATATGGATTCAGTAAGAATAAGCCATAGCAAATTTATGTCTTTTCTTCATTGGTTTGACTAGTAGATCAGATGAAACACAATATCTGTATATCAGCAAGACAATTAAAATTTTTAGGACATCTTTTGGGACAAGGTAAGGAAATACTACAGTGTGGGTTTTGGTTTTTCTTTTGTTTGGGGGGAGCAAACTTCAATGTCACTAAAAAATTGAGGGGGGGACACCTGAGTGGCTCAGTCAGTTAAGCTTCTGGCTTCAGCTCAGGTCATGATCCCAGGGTCCTGGCATCAAGTCCCTGCTCAGCAGGGAGCCTGGTTTCCCTTTGCTTGCTTCTCCCCCTGCTTGTGCTCACTCTCTCTCTCTGACAAATAAATAAAAAAAAATTTAAAAAAAAAAAAAAATTAAATTAAAAATTTTAAATGAGGGTTCTTTTGTCTAATAAGTTTAGATAATACTGGGTTAAACATGCGGCACCTGGGTGGCTCAGTGGGTTAAGACTCTGCCTTCAGCTCAGGTCATGATCCCAGGGTCCTGAGATCGAGCTCTGCATTGGGCTCTCTGCTCAGCGGGAAGCCTGCTTCCCCCTCTTTCTCTGCCAGCCTCTCTGCCTGCTTGTGATCCCTGCCTGTCAAATAAGTATATAAAATCTTAAAAAAAAAATACTGGGTTAAACATATTTCTTTATAGCAAGACATTCGGAGCCTTTACTATTATTACATGTGAATTATGATTGTCTAAAAAGGGACTGAAGGAGGACACCTGGCTGGCTCAGTTGGTTAAGCATCTACCCTCGGCTCAGGTCATGATCCCAGAGTCCTAGGATCAAGTCCCGAATCAGGCTCCTTGCTCAGGGGAGAGCCTGCTTCTCCCTTTCCCTTCAGCTGCTGCTCCCCATACTTGTGTGTTCTCTCTCTCTCTGACAAAAAAATAAAATCTTTAAAAAAATAAATAAAAATAAAAATAGAAAGTGGTTAAAGGATGATGCATCTCCCAACTTATGTGACCCATGTCATAGAGGATCTTATAAGATTAACGTCCCACAGAACACACCTGTGAAACCACCACCATTGACTAATGTGTAGTAACCTGGAGAAAAGTCTCTAGTGCTAATCCCTAACCTCAGCCATGCTCTGGCTAGTATATCTACCAAAAATTGGGTTAGAAAATTAAAGGTCTGGGGCGCCTGGGTGGCTCAGTGGGTTAAAGCCTCTGCCTTCGGCTCAGGTCATGATCCCAGGGTCCTAGGATCCAGCCCCATATTGGGCTCCCTGCTCAGTGGGGAGCCTGCTTCCCCTCCCACCTCTCTCTCTCTGCCTGCCTCTCTGCCTACTTGTGATCTCTGTCAAATAAATAAATAAATAATCTTTTTTAAAAAAAGAAAGAAAATTAAAGGTATGCTCACCAAACCCGAACCTGGGAAGGACTGCTAGAATGCTGAATCCAAATAGATTTCAACAAGGTTTATTAATGGGTTGGACTGGAATGTAATTAATTAAATGACCCAATTCTATTTCTAAAACTCCAAAACAACCTGGGAAAAGGAAGAGCAACTATGAGAAAGGCTCTTGAGGTTCTGTTTGACTACAAGCTCAATATGATTTAACAGTGTGTTGCAACTACAGAAAAAGCTTACATGTGAACACAGTATCCTCAATGAGACCGGTGATGACAACTCATGAAACACGTCAAATGAGAAATAGTTAAAGAGAAGATGAGAAGTGAAGCACAACATCTGGCCAGCTTCAAATATTTGAAGAGCTAAAAGGTGAAAGAGGCTCGCTCACCTCTTATGAGCCTCAGAAGACAGAAACAGGAGCATGGATGGAAACTACAGGGAGAGAGATCTGAGTTGAACAATTGGAATCACCCAAAAAATGAAATGAGTGGCCTCCGCTGGTGGCAAGTTCCTTGTCACAAGAAGTACAAAGGCTTTATTGTCACATATTAGAAGATTTACAAGCAATTCATGCATTGCTTGATTGCATGGATTGATGCTTGATTGCAAGGATTGGTAGGAAGAGGGGAACTGAACTGTACAAAAGCACATGGCATAGTGTCTGATGTAAGAGATATTCAATAAGTGTTGATATCTTTTCTTTTTTTCCTTACCCTGGGATCAAATTAATCTATAGAAGATAGCAACCCTTTAAAAATTATTCTGCCGGTGACTTACCACATCTTTATTAAGCCTATGTACTAATGACGGGCTTGTTGACCACTGATCCTGAACTACTAATTCAGATTTTTGGCTATTCAAAGGATACTCCTAGTATAAAAATATTTCAGTTTTCTTGAATCAAACCTTGAAGCCACAAAATACTGCTGATTTTACAGCAGAATGTGAGCTACTACAAACATTTGTAGGCATTCATGTTTAGTATACATTCACAAAGAACAATTTCAAATGACAATTTCAGAGCCCATATTTTAGTTTATTAAAAATCTACTGGATGAAGAATAACATTTCAACTAAAATACTGTACATTTATAATTCAAAGTTTGGGCTAGAAAACTGTCCAAGTATTCTGAACAATATAAAACTTGAGGAAAGATATAAGCTTATAAACACCAGGCACAGGATTTCCAGGTAGCTGGGGACAATAAAGGCTGCCTAAACCTCTTCTCTCTATATATCCTTCAAAAACAACATAGAATGACAAGAACTGCACAAAACCATACCCTCCACAAAACTAGACAAGTGAAAGCCCCAAAACTTTCAAGTATCTATAAGTGAAGGGGAAAAAAGGGAAAAGCATGACCAAATCCCAGTTAGCAATTGCTCATTCTCCCACAACAAGTCTTGGGGGGCCCTGAAGAAAACTATGTAGAGGAGAGAAGAGAAACACTCAATAGTTCTAAAGCTACCACCTAGGGCCCCTGTGTGGTTTTGTCCCTTAAATGGGTTAAATGTCTGCATTCACCTCGGGTCATGATCCCAGGGTCCTCAGCAGGAAGCCTGCTTCTCCTCTGCCCCTCCCCCCTACTCATGCTTGCTCTTTCTCTCGCTCTAAAAAAAAAATAAAATCTTTAAAAATAAAATAAAATAAATAAATAAAACTACCACTGGGAAGAGAAAGACTCCCCCATAAATGTGAAAAGAGTGAACAATATTACTACAGATCAAAGCATGACTGCAGGGAAGGGTCTGAAAAGTACAGAGATTCAAGGTGGTAATCTTTGAAAAGCACAGCTCTGGGAGAAAAAAAAGGGGGGGAGCAAAAAGAAAGGGAAGGTTGTCCTTTGGCAGCTGGATAGTGAAAGAGGAAAGGGACAAAGGGGGAAACCTTTAGGGTCCTGCAAGACAAAAAAGAAAGAGAGAGAAATCAGAGGACACACAACCCATTTTTCAAAAAAATCCACTACAGATATAAGACATTACTACCTTGACATAAGAGGGAGCCATACAACCAGGAATCACCCCGTATCACAATACTATAAAACTAAAAAGCATTTTTTTAAAGATTTTATTTATTTATTTGACAGAGAGAAAAAGACAGCAAGAGAGGGAACGCAAGCAGGGGGAGGGGGAAAGGGAGAAGCAGGCTCCCCACTAAGTGGGGAGCTGGATGCGGGGCTCAATCCCAACACCCTGGGATCATGACCTAAGCCAAAGGCAGACACTTAACGACTGAGCCACCCAGGCACCTCAAAACTAAAAATTATTAATAAATTTTAAAAATTAAGAGATGCTTGGGTGGCTCAGTCAGTTAAGCATCTGACTTGATTTCGGTTGAGGTCATGATCTCAGGGTTGTGATATTGAGCCTCACATTGGGCTCCAAGCTGGCCATGGAGTCTGCTTAAGATTCTCTCTCCCCACCTTCCTCTGCCCCTCCCAACTGCCACCGCTTGCCCATATGCACACACACACTCTCTAAATAAATAAATAAAATAAAATAAATTAAGATAAAAGTACATCTAGAAACTTAAAAAATATTTCCATGAAACAACTCCTAGGTAAAAAATAAATTGTTAAGGAAATGCAAATGGAAATTATAAAATTCACTGTAAATACTTCATATTACAATCAATGTGATATGTTTAAAGCAGTAATCAGGAAAACACATAGCATTAAACACAAGAAAGAATGATAAAATGTAATATTATTTGGCAATGAAGAGGAATAATGTCCTTATACATGCTATGCATGAATGAACTGGGAAGACATTATACTAAGTGAAAGAATCCAGTCACAAAGGCCACATAGTATGATTCCATTTAAATAAAATGTTCAGAATATGCAAATCCATAAAAACAGAAAGCAGACTAGTGGCTGCCAAGTGCCTGAGAGGAGTGGATAATGGGGAGTACCACTAATGGGTATGGGGTTTCCTTTTGGGGTGATGAAAATGTTCTGAGATTAGGTAGCCATAATGGTTGCACAACTCTGAATATAGTAAAAATCACTGGGTTATACAGACTTTAATGGGATGTGAATTTTATCTCAATAAAGTTATCATTAAAAACAAAGAAAATGTATTAGATTTCCAACTCAAAAACTAGAAAAACAACAACTGAAGTAAACTAAAAGAAAGTACAAGGAAGATAAAGCAGAAATTAATGTGGTAAAGAATAGAAAGAGTAGACATAATCAAGATCTTGTTATTTTGAAATTTTGAACAAATAGGCAAACTACTACTAATTTAATTTTTAAAAAGAGAGAGCATGAATACACAAAAAATAAGAAATAAGAAGAGAAGGGCACCTGGGTGGCTCAGTTGATTGAGCCTTGGCTGGTTTGGTTTCAGCTGGTTGACTTTGGTTGACTTGGTTTCAGCTCAGGTGCTGATCCCCGAGTCTCAGGATCGAGCTCTGAGACATGCTCACCACTCAGTGGGGAGTCTGCTTGATATTCTCTCCCTCCTCCTCTCCTTCTACCCTTCCTCTGCTCATGCTTGCATACTCTCTCTCTCTCTCTCTCAAATAAATAAATCAATCTTAAAAAAAAATAGAGGAAAATACCACTGAAATAGAAACAAGTTTTAAAATTGTAAAAGACTACTTTTCTGACTTCTATATAAAGATTTGGAAATCTAAATGAAATGGATAATTTCCTAGAGATACACAGACTGCCCCAAATGACCTCACAAAATATAAGATATTTAAACATAAAAAAATATATAGGGGCCCTTGGGTGGCACAGTCATTAAGTGGCTGCCTTTGACTCAGGTCATGATACCAGGGTCCTAGGATCAAGCCCTACATCAGGCTCCCTGCTCAGTGGGGAGCCTGCTTCTCCCTCTCCCATTCTGCCTGCTTGTGTTCCCTCTCTCGCTGTGTCTTTCTCTGTCAAATAAATAAAATCTTTAAAAATAAAAAATAAAAGCAATAATAAAAGCAACTAAAAATTGGGTCTGCTTTAAAAAGATAGATAAACAGACAGATATAAATTACCAAGCAACTACCAAAAAGAAAAAAAGAGAGAGAAAAATAGGCCAAGATGGTTTCACAGGGAATTCTACCAAATCAACAAAGATCAGGTAGTCCCAATACTCCACAAACTGCATCAGAGCATTAAAAGTAAAGAAAGGCTTCCTATTTCTTTTTATAAGGCAAGTATAAAATTAATACAACTTGGTATTAAAACAAGGAAAAAAGACAGCGAAAAAGATAAAGACAAAGGAAAAAAGAAAATTATACATCAATATCACTTACAAATATTGATTTAAAGTACTACATAAAATAAAATAGTGACAGAATCTAATCCCCCCACACACAAAAATCAATACATCATGACCAAGTGTCATTTATTTCAGATATGCAAAGTTGGTTCAATATCAGCAATCCATTAATAAAATATTCTAATAATAGATCTAAATGAGGGACATAATGCAATTAATTCAATGGATGCTGGAAAAGCCTTTAACAAAATAAAATTTCCCATTCCTAAAAGGTAAGAAAAGAAAACAACTGATGAATACTTTCTGAACACAACAAAATTATATATGTACACACACACACACACACACACACACACACATATATTTATGAGCCTGAAGCCAGCAGCCAGCTGCCAGAATCTTATTTAATGGGATAATAACATCTCCCATAATGGATTGTTATAAGGATTGATTAAGACAATAAGACAATATAGGTATAGAAATTCATTCATTCATTCAACAAATATTTATCAAGTATTTACATAAGCTAGGGACTATAGAAGAGAAAGGAAAAAACAAATGAAACAACTTTCTTCTGTCTAGATTACATGCCAAGCACTGTACTAAGCTGGGTATACTGAAAGTAAACAAAACAGATAGAGATCCTGCTTTCATGGAGTTTAGAGAATAATGAGGAAGACAAAAATTAAACAAATAAAAACACACAACATATATATGAATGTAAATAGTGCTAGATGCTATGAAGGAAAGCAATAGGGGGCTATCTATGAGCGAGAATAATAGGAGGGACCAACTTCAATTTGAATGGTCTAAGACAGCCTTTCTTTGAAGATTAATTAATTACAGAACACCTGTTTTGTGCCAAGCACTGATTTCAGTAACAGTCACTGAGTAGGGAGTAAAACAAAACTCAGTGGCCGTATAGAACTTAGATTCTGGCTAGAAGAGATGGTCAATAAAGAAAAAATACATATGCCAAATTTTTATAAGTGTTCTATAAAATAGTAAAGCAGGAGACAGAGGATAGGGAGTTCTGGGAAAGAGGGTGATGAAAGGAGCAGAAGACAATGTTGAAGCAAAGACCTGATGGAGTGAGCACTGATGGGATCTTAGGGTAGAAAATTCCAGAAGTGGGAACAGCAAGGCCATGCCTGAAGTAGGAATGTGCTTACTGTTTTCAAAAACAGAAAGAATAATGTGGCTAGAGTACAATGGTGAAAGAAAAAAAACGGTAAGAGATGAGGTCAGAAAGCTACGGAGGGTGGGAGACCCAACTGTGTAAAAGTCTGTAGTTATAATAAGACTTCTAAGTTTCAATCTGAGTGTGATGAGAACACATGGAGAGTTTTGAGCAAAGGAGTGAAATGATCTGGCTTATATTTTAAACACACTGTTCTGAAGGAGGATTTAGACTATAATATAGCTATTAAGTACTTCGTTGTCCTTCCCACCACTCAAAATAAAGTTGTTTCTTAACTACACCTGTCTGCTATACTCCTATAACAGCCAGGGATGGTTGGTCATATACATGTCAATAAAATTAAATATTGATTTAACTGGTGATTCTTGAATTAAAAAACAAAACACTGCTCTGGCTATAAAGTACAGATTTGCCTACAGAGATACACAAGCAAAAGCAGAAAAACCAATTAGGACTTCTACAATCCAAGTAAGAAATGATGGTGGCATGCACTGTAGTGCATGAGTGGTAGAAAGGGTGAGAAATGGATATTGAAAAATGAGTGAAAACGTTTGCCAATACAGTGAATGTCAAGTTCAAGTAGAATCAAAAACAGCTTCAGGGATGCCTGGGTGGCTCAGTTGGTTAAGCGGCTGCCTTTGGCTCAGGTCATGATCCCAGTGTCCTGGGATCGAGTCCCACATCGGGCTCCTTCCTCGGCAGGGAGCCTGCTTCTCCCTCTGCCTCTGCCTGCCTCTCTGTCTGCCTGTGCTCGTGCTCTCTCTCTCTCTAACTAATAAATAAATAAAATCTTAAAAAAAAAAAATAAAAAAAAAAAAGAATCAAAAACAGCTTCAAGGTTTTTGGCCAAAGGTCCTAGAAATGGAATAACCATTTACTGAGTGGGGAAAACTTCAGGAAGAACAGAGGGAAAAGGGGGAGTTCAGGGAAAGAATTAGGACTTCAGTTTTAGACCTATTAAATTTGAGATGCCAATTAGACATCCAAGTGGAGATACTTTTGTAAAGTGTTGGAGATATGAGACAAGTTTTTTGCTTTTTTTTTAAGACCTAAAGGATGGGGGTGCCTGGGTGACTCAGTCAGCTAAGCTTCTAACTCTTGATCTCAGGGTTGTGAATTCAAGCCCCATCTTAGGCTCCATGGAACCTACTTTAAAGACATACTAGTAGACATAGTAGGCATGGAACCTACTTTAAAAAAAAAAGGAGGGGGCACCTGGGTAGCTTAGTGCATTAAGCCTCTGCCTTTGGCTCAGGTCATGATCTAAGGGTTCTGGGATCAAGGCCCACATTGGGCTCTCTGCTCAGCAGGGAGCTGCCTTCCCTTCTCTTCTGCCTGCCTCTCTGCCTACTTATGATCGCTCTCTGTCAAATAAATAAATAAAATATTTAAAAAATAAATAAATAAATAAACAAAATCTTAAAAAAAAAAAAAAAAAGAATGGAATAAAGAGAAGTGTAGCCAAAGGGAAAGGAATCTGAGACTCTAAGGCAGAAAATAGTTTGGTTTATTGAAGACACAGAAAAAAAGTCCAGTGTGCTTAAACCCAGGAGACTATACAACCAGAATGAAAACAAAAAGAAATTATTTTTTAAAATACAGAGTCACATTATTATACAATAACAAATGATACATATTTTGATACCTAAATGGTACAGACTATGTCCCTGATAAAACTCATATGTTGAAGTCCTAACCCTCAATGTGACGGTATTTGGAAACGGGACTCCTTGGAAGTAATTAGAGTAGATGAGGTCATGAGGATGAGGCCTTCATGATGGGACTTCTCCTTTTTAAGAAGGGGAAGAGAAAGATGTTTCCTTCTCTAATTCTCTCTCTCTCTCTCTCTGTACCCACACAAAAAAAGAGGTCATCTGAGTATACATGAGAGGGCAGCAAACTATAAAAGCTATCTTGCACCTTCATCTTGAACTTCCCAGCCTCTAGAATTGTAAGAAATGAATTTTTGTTATTTGAGCTACCCAGTCTATGGTATTTTGTTATAGCAGCCTGAGAAGACTAATATACTGGAATTGGGGTTACACTAAACAAAAATGTAAAATATGTGAATGGTTTTGGAAACAGAAGATGGTTATAAGGAAACTGCTAGTGAAAGCCTAAAGTGCCTTAAATAAATTATTAATAGAATCCTTCAGATCCTTTGAGGAAGCTATTGGTGAAGGTTTGCAAAATGATAAAACCTTACTGAGGACTAGAGGAAAGCAGATCCTTAAATTTTAAAAACACTATTATCTGCAGTTATGTGAAAATTAGATAATAAGGAAAATATTGAAGATGCCACATGGTTTCTCCCTGCATCTATAGGAAAAATCTATATTGCTATATTGAGGAAAGGGCTGTTAAACAAAAAGAATGCAGGACTTAATGGTCTTGAAAATTCAAGTTTCTCAAAGTGGGAAAAGATGCTAAAATCAAGAAATGGCATTTGAGCAAAGATCAAATCCAGGGCATTGCCAGGAAAAAAAATGATCCAAAGATGAGGCCCAGGGTATGAAAAATCTTTTGTTAAAGATCTCAAATCAGAAGTGATGCCTCAGAATATAGTTTGAATAGAAAAAAGCCCTCTAAAGAGAAAAAGGCTCTGCCTCACAAAACCTTTATCAAAGAACTACAAGGAAGCTTAAGAATGTTGTCCCTCAGCCATCTCTGAAAGGACCCAAGGAAGAAGAGAGCTTATCTCAAAGGGATTTGCAGGTGTAGCTTTTTGTTTAATGGAGTGACCCAAGGAGATTCACAAGAGACCCACAAAGTTCTTAAGATAAAAATAATCTACAGAGAGGATTCTTGGGTATTAACATTCTATTTTTTACCTGGTAGGTGGTTTTGGTCACAGTGAGGAGCTCTGTGAGAATTCAATAAGCTGTATATTTATGTTTTGTGTACTTCTCTGTATTGAGTTTTAATACTCAACAATGAGAAAATTTTTTTAAAAACATGTTATTTATTTATTTGACAGACAGAGATCAAAAGTAGGCAGAGAGGCAGGCAGCGGGGAGGGGAGAAGCAGGCTCCCTGCTGGGCAGAGAGCCCAATACTGAGCCTAAGGCAGAGGCTTAACCCACTGAGCCACCCAGACGCCCAACAATGAAAATTTTTAACTTTAAAAAAATGCTGAGTTCAACCCACTAACTCAATTCCATTATTTCCTAGCAGGTCACAATCCATAGTTTGAAAAATTATGGTCTAGGTAAGAACTGTGGTAGTGAAAGGAACTGGAAGAAAGAAACATTTGGAGTTTGCAAGTAGGACTGACAGGACATAATGAGGGACTAGAATAGGGGAAAAGGAGGGAAAAGTGTCAAAATGATTCATGTTTCTGCTTTGAATATCTAAATGGATGGAAGTGCCACTTACTGAGATGAGGAAAACTAGAAAATGAACAAGTTTAAAATTACGGGATAACACAATTAAGAGTCTGCATCTGAACATATTAAATTTGGGATGCCTGGGTGGCTCCGTCAGTTAAGCGTCTGCCTTCGACTCAGGTCATGATCCCAGGGTCCTGGGATCCAGCCCTGGCATTGGCCCCTTGCTCAGTGGGGAGCCCGCTCCTCCTTCTGCCTGTTGCACCCCCTGCTTGTGCTCTGTCTCTCGCTCTCTCTGATCAAAAAAAAAAAGAAAAAAAAATCTTAATAAAAATGAACATGTTAAATTTGAGATGCTTATTAAAGATATAAGCAGAGATCCAAGATGCCAACTAGATATGTGAGTACAGAGGCCATCACTGGCCCCGCTCTCCCTACAAGTATATTACTTTGGGTAATTTTTTCCTCATAGGACTAATAACTACTTGAAATTATCTTCATTTTTTTCATGTGTTATTGTCTGATTCAAATTAGAAATTTAAGCAAAAATTTTACATCTCATCTGCTTATTGACAGCTTGTGAATGAATGCACGATTACACTTAATTATTTTTCCCTCTTAAATGTCCTTTTAGGTCTATCTTTGTAGTTTCCTACCACAAAAGAAATAAAATATATTTCCCTATCCCTTGATTTCAAGTTTGCCATGTAACTTGCTTTGGTCAACAGCTTAAGTCTCAAAAGGCTTTACATGTTGCAGATAACTCCCTTATCCTTCTGTCAACATGAAAAGGACATGCCTGGGCTGGCTCTCTGGTCCCAGGAAGAGGAGAGACATATGACCCTGCCAAACAAGAGTAGAACAGAGAGCTTCCAACCAATCAATAGTTATATGATAAACCCAAATAAGATCTGAACTCAGCTTAGATGAGCTGATTCCCAATCTACTAATTTGTAAACTGTAATAATAAATAATTATTTTTAAAAATCACTGAGTTTTGGCATGCTTTATTACAAAGCAATAGCAAACTGATATACTGCTATAGTCCAATGTTGAGAACAGTACCTAGAATATAATGAGAACTCAAAAAATATTTTAATTGAAAAGGAAATGGACAAGGAATAGCCAAAGAGGTAAGAAAAACCAAGAGAGGGGTGCCTGGGTAGCTCAGTGGGTTAAAGCCTCTGCCTTCTGCTCAGGTCATGATCCCAGAGTCCTGGGATCGAGACCACCTTGGGCTCTCTGCTCAGAAGGGAGCCTGCTTCCCTTCCTCTCTCTTTGCCTGCCTCTCTGCCTACTTGTGATCTCTCTGTCAAATAAATAAATAAAATCTTAAAAAAAAAATCTTTAAAAAAAAAAAAGAAGAAGGAAGTGGTCAAGGAATTAATGGTGCTAAAGTCTGTTTTTTTTTTTTTTAAGATTTTATTTATTTATTTGACAGCAGAAATCACACAAGTAGGCAGAGAGGCAGGCAGAGAGGGGAGGGGAGAAGCAGGCTCCCTGCCGAGCAGAGAGCCCGATGTGGGACTCGATCCCAGGACCCTGGGATCATGACCCGAGCCGAAGGCAGCGGCTTAACCCACTGAGCCACCCAGGTGTCCCTGAAGTTTGTTAAATTAAGATTGAGGGACGCCTGGGTATCTCAGTGGGTTAAGCCGCTGCCTTCGGCTCAGGTCATAGTCCCAGTGTCCTGGGATCGAGTCCCACATCAGGTTCCTTGCTCAGCAGGGAGCCTGCTTCTCCCTCTGCCTCTGTCTGCCACTCTCTGTCTAATAAATAAATAAATCTTAAAAAAAAAATAAAATAAATTAAGATTGAAATGTATGTACTGGATATGGAAACATGGTGGTCAGTGGTAGCCTTGAGAATGGAGGGAAGCCAGATTGAAATGGACTGAGTTTAAAACTGTAGGAAATAGCTATAAGAAAGAAAATTCTCATGCCCAAAAACTAGCAATGCTCCTCCCACCATTCTTCCTTGAAGTTTTTTTCCTTTCTAATTATTTGGTCTATCAAACAACCTGGGGGGGCGCCTGGGTGGCTCAGTGGGTTAAAGCCACTGCCTTCGGCTCAGGTCCTGATCCCAGGGTCGTGGGATCGAGCCCCGCATCGGGCTCTCTGCTCTGCGGACAGCCTGCTTCCTCCTCTCTCTCTCTCTGCCTGCCTCTCTGCCTACTTGTGATCTCTGTCTATCAAATAAATAAATAAAATCTTTAAAAAAAAAAAAAAACAACCTGGGATATTTTTCCTATTGATGTTTGAGTATGATCATTTCCTTTTTTACCTAAGAGTACACAGCAAGGCACTGATTCAGGGTCATACAATTAAAAAAAAATCCTATCTGCACCATCCCATGCTTTAACTAACTGCTAAGGCAAGCCAATCATTGATCATCAGTCAAAAAATTAGGATGTTTACCTACAAAATGCAAATCAACTATGAAATTTAAATATAAGAAAACATTGTGAAATGACAGATGATGGATTATTGGTGAATTCAAGTACTAAGAATTAAATTTGGCTATATAAACATATTACCAACAGCATGCTTTAAGTGTCATCATATTCAGAACTGATGAACCTCAATTTATAATTCATGATTAAAGGGGATAAGATTTATGTTATTTTTCCTATTTTAATTTTTTGGTGTAGAACACCCTATGTACTTCCCATATGCTGTCCTATATATAAATATTTTCTCTAAAACTAAATCCTAGGTGGACTATTCCTCCAATTTAATTCAAAAACCATTTTATATCTTATATATCCTGGCATTGTCCACAGATCCTGAATAATTTCCTGTTGTTTCTCATCACATGCATACAACTACCAATAGGCCTTAAAATTTTTTTAACATACCATATTTTTCCATGTGCTCTTTTCCAGCAAACGCAAACATCTGAGGAGCAACTGGTTTGGCAGACAATCCATATTTATTGATCAGGACTTCAAGATGTTTATCAATTGGGTTGGTCCTATGTGAGGACTAAAAGACAGGAAAAAAATTAGTAAGTACGTGATATGATAATTGTCTCTTTTGACTATTACAGTGTTACTAAGACATATACGTATTCTAAGCACACAGTAAAGCAAAAATAAGCAATGTGAATAAAATCAGTCAGGAAATGCTTTGCAGGGAAACATGGAAAGGAAAAACAATCAGGTGAGGAATTAATTTTTCACGAACTATTTATAAAGAATCCAGTGGGGGGGGGGCGGTGACTGGGTAGCTTAGTCAGTTAAGTGCCCAACGCTTGGTTTCAGCTCAGGTCATGATCTTGTCACGTGGGACTGAGCCCTGTGTCGGGCTTTGCACTCAACCTGGAGTCTGTTTTGGATTCTCTTTCCCTCTCCCTCTTGCTCTCTCTCTCTCTCAAATGAATAAATAAAATCCTTAAAAAATAATAAGAAAATAAAAATAAAGACTCCAGTAGATACCCATAACTACTCAAGATGCTGGGGATACAATAGTGAATAAAACAGATAAAGCCTCTGCTCATCTGGCATTTACATCTGTGGCAGGGAGGGGAAAAAAGGTGATGAAGATAGAAATAAATTAAAATGTAAATAGGAGTGCCTGTGTGGCTCAGTCAGTTGAGCATCTTACTCTTGATTTGAGCTCAGGTCATGATCTCAGGGTTGTGGGATCAAGCTCTGCCTCAGTTGTGTGCTCAGTGCTGAGTCTGCTTGTCCCTCTCCTTCCGCTCCTCCCCCACTCACTTGCTCTCTCACTTTCAAATAAATAAATAAATCTTTTTTAAAAATGTGAACAATAATGTTATAAAGAAGAATAAATCCAAGTAAGGGAATAAAGACTGAAGATAGGAAGTGTTACTTTAAACACAACTGTCAGGGAAGGTCTCACTGACCAATGGTATTTGAGCAGGAATGTGAAGCAGTAAGGGGTATGTCATTTGGGTAACCTTGGGAGGGAAGAATTCTAGGCAGAGGGAACAGCAACAGAAAGGATCCTAAGGCAGAAGCATGCTTGAGTGTTTGAGAAAAGAAGTGAATTAGGATTAGAATAAAGCAATACTCAGAAAGTATAATCACCTTTGTTTCTATGGTACTAGAGTGCAAGAACATATTTCCTAACACTAATATTCCACAAAGGGAAAGCTAACAGTTTCTTCTCAGTTTACCACTAGATTATGAACTCCCTGAAGTCATGAATTCTTTTTTTTTATATCTGTACCTTCGTACAAATACCCAATGCCTAGTATATGGACTGAAACATAGAAAGCATTCTATAAATAACTGTTGAATGAATAAATGAAGATTGTTTTTTGATCCATAAGGGCTTCCAGAGGGTATACTGTTCAGCCATTTTCTTTGAAGAAGAGAAAATAGTCTTTTTAATTTTATTTATTTATTTATTTTTTGGGTAGGCTCCATGTCCAGCATGGAGCCCAATGTGAGACTTGAACTCATGACCACGAGATCAAGACCTGAACTGAGATCAAGAATCAGATGCTCGGTGGCTCAGTGGGTTAAGCCTCTGCCTTCGGCTCAGGTCATGATCTCAGGGTCCTGGAATCGAGCCCCGCATCAGGCTCTCTGCTCAACAGGGAGCCTGCTTCCTCCTCTCTCTCTCTCTGCCTGCCTCTCTGCCTACTTGTGATCTGTCTGTCAAATAAATAAATAAAATCTTTAAAAAAAAAAAAAAAGAATCAGATGCTCAACCAACTGAGCTACCCAGGCACCCCAAGAAAAAATAATCTTAAAGGAAGAAAATTGGTTTCAGATATGATAAACAGCTTGACAATCCAAAGTATACTTTAACATAAATGGGTCTTGTGTAGTCTCTGAACACAGAAATCTAAAAAATAAGTACATATAATTATGTGTTTGGATGGCTACAGATGGAAATTTTTTTCTGTCAAAAGAAATTTTGAAAAACAAAGAGAAAATGTCCATTGTTAAGTAAAAAAAGGGATGCTAATTAAAACAATGTGGACTACAACATGGTGGATTACAGAAAACAGATTTATTCTTCTACCTTAACCAACTAAAAACCTGGACGAAATATACAAAGCAATCGTTTTCAGACAATGTACAAGTAGAAAGCATTGTATGGTGACCTCTGAGTTAAGGAAAATAAATAAGATGAGCATTATGATTGTCCCCAGATTGATACATGTAAAGAATATGGAAGAGTAACACAGTGTCCAGCAGTCTTCCTAAGTTGAAGAAACAGAGTTCAGAGAAACCAAGGCATCTAGAATTCACAGAAAAAAGAAAGATAGAGGGATGGGGGCAAGCATATGCACATGCTCTGAACATGCAAAGAGTGCTGAGTCTTCAGTGAGTCTGATCAATACCTGAATATGAGGAAACTACTGAGATAAGGGGAAAAAATCACTGTACAGGAGCAGACAAAACAATTCTCAATGCTCACACAGGGCCAGAAATAGTTCTTATTCTCAACAACCATAATAGAAAGATCTCCTAACATATGGGATATCAATAGAATACTGAGGTTATTGCCTGAAAGGCCAGGCCAGATTAGCCTATGAATAAAGGCTGTTCTAATTCTATCTAACAGAGCTTAAAAGCAAATCTCAAAAAGGACCAAACCATTTCTAAAAGAAACTTGCCCAGAACATATCCCCAAATAGTTAAAAGAATATAAAAATTCAACACCCAACAAAGTAAAATGTACAATGTCTAGCATCCAATCACACATCATAAGGTATGCAATGAAATAGAAAAATACAACCTGCAAAGAGTAGACTATCAATCAATAGAAAGACTTAGAAATGACACATGGTAGGTTTAATAGATACCATTAAGAGAGTTCATAAATATACTCCAATTGTTCAAGAAGGCAGAAGCATAAGCATGACAATGAAAAATATGGAAGAAATAAAAGAAGACCCACACAGAACCTTTAGAGATTTAAAAAAATACAGTATCTGAAATGGAAAGTACAATGAATGTGATTAACAGCAGACTAGACAATATAGCAGATTAGTGGACTTAGGTACATAACAAAAAAAACATGAAGAGAAAAAAAACTCTAGAAAAAAATTAATAAAGCATCAGTGAGTCATAGAACAACAATCAAATTTAGTAAATGTATCACTGGAGTTCCAGAAAAAGAGAAAATGGAGAGAAAGAGAAGTCAGAAGAAAGATACTTTAAGATATAATGGCTGGGGACACTAGGTGGCTTAGTCAGTTAAGCATCCAACTCTTGATTTCACCTCAGGTCATGATCTCAGGGTTGTGATACTGAGCCATGCATTAGCTCCATTTTCAGCACTGAATCTGTTCCTCTCCCTCCCCTCCTCCTCCCACTCATGCTTACTCTCTCTCTTTCTCTAATAAATAAAAAAATAAAATCAAAGACATAAGGGCTGAAATTTTTCCAAATCTGATAAAAACTATAACCCACATATCCAAGAACCTCAAGAAACACCAAGTACAAAAAACATGATAAAACTTCACCAAAGTACATCATAATAAAATTGGTTAAAATCAGTGATAAAGACAAAATCTTAAAAGCAACCAGAGAAAAAGGCATGTTAAGAATATAGGAACAGGGACACCTGGGTGGCTCAGTTGGTTAAGCAGCTGCCTTCGGCTCAGGTCATGATCCCAGTGTCCTGGGATCGAGTCTCACATCGGGCTCCTTGCTCAGCAGGGAGCCTGCTGCCCCCCCTCTCTCTGTCTGCCTCCCTGCCTGCTTGTGATCTCTGTCTCTCTGTCAAATAAATGAATAAAATCTTTAAAAAAAATAAATAAACTGGATACTCTGAATGCCAGGGTAAATGAGAAAGAAGAACGAATTAGTGATATAGAAGATAAGCTGATAGAAAGGAAGAAAGTCAAGAATGATAGAGATAAACAACTACAAGCTCATGAGATCAGAAGGTGAGACATCAATGACACCATGAAACATTCCAAAGTCAGAATTATTGGGGTCCCTAAAGGGGTGGAGAGAGAGAGAGAGGACAAGGATGTATACTTGAGCAAACCATAGCTGAGAACGTATGTAATCTGGGGAAGAAAAGAAGGGTCCGTGTCCAAGAGGCAGAGAGGACCCCTCCCAAGATCAATAAAAATAAACCAATGCCCCAGTATATAATAGTAAAACTTGCTTATCCTTGCTTATCTCAGGATGGCCACGGCAGCCATCCTGAGAGCAGCTAGGGGGAAGAGATGTCTTACCTATGGAAGGAGGAACATCAGAATAACATTAGACCTGTCCACAGAGACCTGGCAAGCCAGAAGGGGCTGGCAAGACATAATCAGGATACTAAATGAGATGAACATGCAGCCAGGAATACTTTATCAAGCAAGGCTGTCATCTAGAATGGATGGAGAGACAAAGAACTTCCAGGACAGGCAGAAAGTGAAAGGGTATGTGACCACCAAGCAAGTGCAGGGGGCAGGGGAGTGTTGTTCTATAGAAGAAAAAAGACCCCAAGAGTAATATAGACCAGAAAGTAACAGAGATAATCTACAGAAACAGGGACTTCACAGGCAATATGATGGCACTAAATTCATATCTTTCAATAGTTATTCCCAATGTGAACAGCCTGAAAAATGAAATGGCACCGGGTTTCAGATTGGATAAAAAGACAGGGCCCATCCACATGCTGCCTACAAGAAATTCATTCTGAACCTAAAGACACCTCCAGATTAAAAGTAAGGGGATGGAGAGCCATTTATCATTCAGATCGAAAGAAAGCTGCGGTAGCAATTCTCATACCAGACAAACTGGATTTTTAAACCAAAGACTGTAGTAAGAGATGTAAAGGAACACTATTATCATACTTAAAGGGTCTATCCCATAGGAAAATCTAAAAATTGTAAGTATCTATGCCCCCAACATGAGAGCAGCCAACTACATAAGCCAACTGTTAACCAAAGTAAAGAATCATATTGATAATAATATATTAATAGTAGGAGACCTCTCAGCAAAGGACAGGTCATCTAAGCAGAAGATTAACAAAGAAACAAGAGCTTTGAATGACACATTGGACCAGATGGACTTTGTAGATACATACAGAACATTCCACCCTAAAACAACATAATACTCAGTCTTCTTGAATGCACATGGAACTTCCCCCAAAACAGATAACATACTTGGTCACAAATCAGGTTTCAACCGATGCCAAAAGATTCAGATTATTCCGTGCATGTTATCAGACCACAATGCCTTGAAACTGGAACTCAATCACAAGAATAAAATTGGAAGGAATTCAAACACGTGGAAGTTAAAGAACATCTTACTAAAGAATGACTGGGTCAACTAGGAAATTCAGGAAGAACTTAAACAAGTTATGGAAACTAATGAGAATGAAATCACATCAGTCCATAGTCTATGGGATACTGCAAAGGCTGTCCTTTGAACAATGTGGCAGGATACAAATCAAAACCATAATGAGATATCACCTAACACCAGTTAAAATGGCAAAAATTAACAAGACAGCAAACAACAAGTGTTGACGAGGATGTGGAGAAAGGGAAGCTCTCTTACACTATTGGTGGGAATGCAAGCTGGTACAGCCGCTCCAGAAAACAGGATCTTTAAAAAAAGGTAAAAATTTGATGCTAAACTAGAATTCTGTACCCAGCAAATATATCTTCCAAAAAACAAGGTAAATAAAGACTTATTAAAACAGAAAAAATAAAATAATAAATAAATAAATAAATAAAACAAGGGTGTCTGCGTAGCTCAGTGGGTTAAGTCTCTGCCTTCGGCTCAGGTCATGATCTCAGGGTCTTGAGAGGGAGCCCCACATCGGGCTTTCTGCTCAGCAGGAAGCCTGCTTTCCCCTCCCTCTCTACCTCCCTCTCTGCCTACTTGTGATCTCTCTCTCTCTCTCTGTCAAATAAATAAAATAAAATAAAATAAAACTTAAAAAAAATTTTTTTTAATTTTTTAAAAAGTCCCCCCATTAAAGCCTCTGCCTTCTGCTCAGATTATGATCCCAGGGTCCTGGGATCGAGCCCCGTATCCAGCTCTCTGTTCAGCGGGGAGCCTACTTCCCCCTCTCTCTTTGCCTGCCTTTCTGCCTACTTGTGATCTCTCTCCGTCAAATAAATAAATAAAATCTTTAAAAAAAGTCTTTTTTTAAAAGATTTTATTTATTTATTTGACATAGATCACAAGTAGGCAGAACAGCAGGGAGAGGGAGAGGGGGAAGCAGGCTCCCTGCCAAGCAGAGAGCCTGATGCGGGGCTCGATCCCAGGACCCTGAGATCATGACCTGAGGCGAAGGCAGAGGCTTAACCCACTGAGCCACCCAGGGGCCCTTAAAAAAATTCTTAAAAAAAACATACAAAAGCTGAAGAGAATTCATCACCAGCAGATCAGCACTATACAAAATGTTAAAGAAAATTCTTCAGGCAAATGGAAAATAATCCTAGAAGGAAATGTGAATCAATATAAAAGAATTAAGAACTCAATATAAAGAATAAATAAAAAAAGAAAAATGATAAATATATGGATAAATACAAATTACCTTTAAAATTACTTTAAAATTAACTTTAAAAAATAAAATTATCTTTTTCTTAAAGATTTTATTTATTTATTTGACAGAGAGAGACACAGTGAGAGAGGGAACACAAGCAGGGGGAGTGGGAGAGGGTGAAGCAGGCTCCCCGTAGACCTTGCAATGCAGACCTTGCTCCCAGGACCCCGGGATCCTAACCCGAGGCGAAGGCAGACACTTAACAACTGAGCCTCCCAGGTGCCCCCAAAAATAAAATTATCTTTTTTCAAAATTGATTATTTAAATAAATTCAGAGGGTTCCTCTCAGGTCCCCTCTCGCTTCAGGAGCTTTACACTATCCCTCAATAAACTTTGCTTTGCTGCCCACCAAAAAAAAAAGTTTAAAAAAAATAAATAATAACAAATTCAATAACTGTTGTAGGGTTTATAATATAGATAGATAGATAGTTGTAAAATGTGCTTCTGGAAGAAGCAAACTAAAAATATACTTTGTAAGGTTTTTATAATACTGTAGTGTACAGTCACAATACTACTCAAAGGTCGTCTGTGAATAAGTTAAGAATATATGCTATGGGGGCACCTGGGTGGCTCAGTGGGTTAAGGCCTCTGCCTTCAGCTCAGGTTGTAATCCCAGGGTCCTGGGGTCAAGCCCCGCATCAGGCTCTCTGTTCAGCAGGGAGCCTGTTTCCCTTCCTCTCTCTCTGCTTGCCTCTCTGACTACTTGTGATTTCTGTCTGTCAAATAAATAAATAAAATCTTAAAAAAAAAAAAAGAATACATACTATGCTCCAACAATACAAAAAAAAAAAAAATCATTCACCACAATCAATGGGGATTTATTCCTGGGTTACAAGGATGGTTCAATATCCACAAATCAATCAACATGATGCATCACATCAATAAAAGAAAGGATAAGAATGATATGAACATTTCAATATATGTAGAGAAAACATCTGACAAAGTACAACATCCATTCATGACAAAACCCTTCAACAAAGTAGGTTAAGAGGGAACATACCTCAACTTAATAAAGCCATATATGAAAAACCCACAGCTAATATCATCCTCACTGGGGAAAAACTGAAAGCCTTTCCCCTAAGGTCAAGAACAAGACACTGATGTCCACATTCACTACTTCTACTCAACATGGTACTGTAAAGTGCTAGCCACAACAATGAGATAACAAAAAGAAATAAAAGGAATACATATCAATAAGGCAAAAGTAAAACTTTCACTATTTGCAGAGATGACACTATATGTTGAAAACCCAAAAGACTCCCATCAAAAAACTGCTAAAACTGATAAATGAACTCAGTAAAGTCACAGGATTCAATATCAACATACAGAAGTCTATTGTATTTGTTTATAGCAATAAAGAAGCAACAGAAAGAGAAATTAAGAAAACAATCCCATTTACAATTGCACCAAGAATAATAAGATACCTAGGAATAAGCCTAATGAAAGAGGTGAAAGACCTATACTCTGAAAACCATAAAACACTGATAAAAGAAAGTTAAGATGACACAAAGAAATGGAAAGACATGGGGCACCAGGATGGCTCAATTGGTTAAGCACCCAAATCTTGATTTTAGCTCATGATCATGAGATCAAGCCCTACATCAGGCTCCACACTCAGAGCTGAGTTTGCTTGTCCTTCTCCTTCTGCTCCTCCTTTCTCTCTCTCTCAAATAAATAAAATCATAAAAAAAAAAAAAAGAAAGAAAGAAATAGAAAGACATTCCATGCTCATGGGTTGGAAGAATAAATAGTATTAAAATGTCTATATTACCCAAAGCAATCTACACATTTAATGCAATCCCTGTCAAAATACCAATAGCATTTTTCACAGAGCTAGAAAAAACAATCCTAAAATTTGTATGGAACCATAAAAGACCCTGAATAGCCAAAGCAACCTTGAAAAAGAAAAGCAAAACCAGATGCACACAATTCTGGAATTAAAGTTATATTACAAAGCTGTAATTATCAAAACAGGATGATACTGCCACAAAAATAGACACATAGATCAACAGAGTAGAATAGAAAATCCAGAAATAAACCCACAATTATAAGGTTAATTAATCTTTGACAAATCAGGAAAGAATATCCAATGGGAAAAAGTCTCTTCAACAAATAGTGTTGGGAAAACTGGCCAGCAACATGCAAAAGAATGGAACTGTACCACTTTCTTACACCACACACAAAAATAAATTCAAAGTAGATTAAAGACCTAAAAATGTGACCTGAAACCATAAAAATCCTAGGAAAGATCTTTCTCTGACATCAGTTGTAGCAACGTCTTTTCTAGAAAGGTCCCCTGAGACAAGGGAAACAAAAGCACAACAAAAGAATCAGCGAAACTAAAAGGCAATCTATGGAATGGAAGATACGTGCAAATATCATCTTGGATAAAGGATAAATATCCAAAACATATAAAGAATTTATAAAACTCGGGGCGCCTGGGTGGCTCAGTGGGTTAAGCCTCTGCCTTCAGCTCAGGTCATGATCAGGGTCCTGGGATCAAGCCCCGCATTGGGCTCTCTGCTCAGCGGGGAACCTGCTTCCTTTCCTCTCTCTCTGCCTGCCTCCTCTCTGCCTCTCTGCCTACTTGTGATCTCTGTCAAATAAATAAATAAAATCTTTAAAAAAAAAAAAAAAAGAACTTATAAAACTCAACAACCCAAAAACAAATAATACAATTTTAAAATGGGCAAAAGACATAAACAGATGTTTCTCCAAGGAAGACATACAGATGGCCAACAGACAGATGAAAAGATAATCATCATCACTTATCAGGGAAATGCAAATCAAAACTACAATGAGATATCACCTCATACCTGTCAGAATGGCTAAAATCAAGAACATAGGGACGCCTGGGTGGCTCAGTTGGTTAAGCGACTGCCTTCGGCTCAGGTCATGATCCCAGCGTCCTGGGATCGAGTCCCACATCGGGCTCCTTGCTCGGCAGGGAGCCTGCTTCTCCCTCTGCCTCTGCCTGCCTCTCTGCCTCCCTGTGCTCGCTTGCTCTCTCTCTAACAAATAAATAAAATCTTTAAAAAAAAACAAAAAAAATAAAATAAAATCAAAAACATAAAAAACAGGGGCACCTGGGTGGCTCAGTGTGTTAAAGCCTCTGCCTTCAGCTCAGGTCATGATCCCAGGGTCCTGGGATCGAGCCCCACATCAGGCTCTCTGCTTAGCGGGGAGTCTGCTTCCCCCTCTTTCTCTGCCTGCCTCTCTGCCTACTTGTAATCTCTGTCTGTCGAATAAATAAATTAATTAAAAAAAAAAAAACATAAGAAACAACAGGTGTTGGTGAGGATGTGGAAAAAAGGAATCCTCCATTGTTGGTGGGAATGCAAACTGGTACACTCACTGTGGAAAACAGTAGAGAGGTTCCTCAAAAAGTTAAAAATAAAAACTACCTTATAATCCAACATTACTGTGAATTTACCTCAAGAATACAAAAACACTAATCCAAAAGGATACATGCACCCCTTTACAGCAGCACTGTTTACAATAGCCAAGATACGGAAAGAGCCCAAGTATCCATCAGCTGATGAATGAATAAAGAAAATTTGATACACACACATATGCACGCACACTGGAATATCATTCGGTGATAAAAAAGAATGAAATCTTGCCATCTGCAATGACATGGATGGAGATATAAAGCATAATCCTATGTAAAATAAGTTAGAGAAAGACAAATACCATAGGGTTTTACTCACATGTGGAATTTAAGAAACAAAACAAAGGAGTAAAGGGTAAAAGAGAGAGAGACAGAGACAGAGTCAAATCAAGGAACAGATTCTTAATTCTAGAGAACAAACTGATGGTTACCAGAGGGGAAGTGGGTGGGGGGATGTGTGAAACAGGTGATAAGGCTTAAGGAGTCATGATAAGGCAAACATGATTAAAATAAAAAAATCTTTTTAAATGTTAAATTATGGTATTTACTATGTTTTGAGACTAAAAATATTCTGCTTAAGAAAAGAATGATAAAGATACCTGTTTAATAAAAAAAGATATATATATGTATATATATACATATATACATGTAAAATCTTTAAAATATATATACATGTATATGTATATACATGTATATGTATATATATTTTATATGTATATATGTATATATAAAATATATGTATATATTTTAATAAATATATGTTTATTTATTTAC
>ML103580.1:50275-71164 GCA_003697995.1 Taxidea taxus jeffersonii
ATTATAATTATGATCCTATTTTATAATATTATTAATATTATAATATTAATAATTATATATAATCATATAATTAATATAAATAATTAATTAATTGTATAATTAATTGTTTTTATATTTTTATATTAGTATAATTATATAATATATTATAATTATTTAAAAATTAAATAATTAGTATAAATAAATAATAAATATTATTCATTTAAATTTAAATATTATTAAATTAATTTATTTAATTTATATTAAATAGTTTATTTGAATTTAAATATTATTAAATTAAATAATTAATATAAATTATTTTAAAAATTAAATAATTAATATAAATAAATAAAAATATAAACAAAATAAAATATAAAATAATTATATATAATTAATAATATAAAATATTACAATTATAATAATAATTATTATTATATATAAAATATATATTATATATAATATATGTTTATAAACATATATTTATATATGTAAGATATATGTATATATTTTTATATGTATATATATGTATATAATACATATACATGTATATGTATATATATTTTAAAGATTTTATTTATTTGACAGACAGAGATCACAAGTAGGGAGGGGGGAAGCAGGCTCCCTGCAGAGCAGAGAGCCCTACGAGGGGCTTGATCCCAGGATCCTGGGATCACAACCTGAGCCAAAGACAGAGGCTTTAACCCACTGAGCCACCCAGGTGCCCCCAAAAAGATATATATTATAAATCCTGAAAGCAAGACAAAACACCAGAGATATAGTTAATGGGCTTATAAAATAACTAAAGTGAAATTACAAAAAAAAAAAATCTGAACAGAAGACAAAGAGAAAAAAGGAACAAAGAAGATATTGAACAAAAAAAAAGTAGCAAGATAGTAGATTTAAAAAACAGTGTTATCCTAGTAAATGCTTAATAACAGGGTCACAAGGGTGGAAGAGAACTAACTGACATATTTACCAACTGATATATTTTGTTGTGTGAATACTCCCACCACAGCTAATTTAAATCACTGAAAGCAAAGATGAAAAGAGATGTGCACAATCAAATCTTGCAAGCTAGTATGAGCCAGTAGGTAACAGTTTCAGCTAACCATTAATTTAAAACTTATATATCAATAACCATATTAAATGAAAAGATATAAAAAGCCTAGTTAAAAGGCAGAGATTGACAAATTGCTAAAAAGCAAGACTCAACTATATGTTACCTACAAAGATCTAATTCAAAACCACAGTGAAATATCACCTAATACCTGTTAGGATGGCTATTATCAAAAAGACAAGACATAACAAGTGTAGGTGAGGATGTGGAAGAAAGGGAAACTTTGTGTTCTATTGGTGTTCATGTAAATCTCGGCCACTTATGAAAAATAGTATGGAAGTTGCTAAAAAATTTTTTTAAATACTACCATATGAAAAAAAAAATTTTAATAAATAAATAAATAATACTACCATATGATTCAGCAATCCCACTTCTGTGTATTTATCTAAAGAAAACAAAAACACTAACTTAAAAAAATATATGCATCCCCATGTCATTTACTGCAGCATTATTTACAACAGCCAAGATATGGAAACAACCTAAATGCCCACCAATGGATGAATGGACAAAGAAAATGCAGAGTAGGGGCACCTGGGTGGTATAGTAAGTTAAATGTCTGACTCTTCGTTTCCACTCAGGTCATGACCTTGGGGTCATGAGATCAAGTCCCACAGTGGGCTCCGTGTTTAGCAGAGAGTCTGCTTGAGATTCTGTCTCCTCAGAGTGCCTGGGTAGCTCAGTCATTAACCTTCTGCCTTTGGCTCAGGTCATGATCCCAGAGTCCTGGGATCCAGCTCCACATCTGGCTCCCTTCTTGGCGGGAAGCCTGCTTCTCCCTCTCCCATTCCACCTGCTTGTGTTCCCACTCTCGCTGTGTCTCTTTCTATCAAATAAATAAAATCTCAAAAAAAAAAAACCTCACAAAAAGCCCTGTAACTTAAAAATAAAAAAAATTCTCTTCCCTTTCCCTTTGCCCCTCCGCCCATTCTCTCTCTCTCAAATAAATTTTTAAAAATAAAAAAATAGGGGCACCTGGGTGGCTCAGTGGGTTAAAGCCTCTGCCTTCAGCTCAGGTCATGATCCCGGGGTCTTGGGATCGAGCCCCGCATCAGGCTCTCTGCTCAGTGGAGAGCCTGCTTCCTCCTCTCTCTCTATCTGCCTCTCTGCCTACTTGTGATCTCTTCTGTCAAATAAATAAATAAAATCTTAAAAAAAAGTAAAAAGAAAAATAAAATACAGGGGGGTGTATATATTATATATATATAATGGGATATTATTTGGCCATGAAAAAGAGTGAAATCTTGGGACACCCGGCTAGCTCAGTTAGTAGTACAGAATGCAACTTGTGATCTCAGGGTTGTGAATTCAAACCCATATTGGATGTAGAGATAACTTAGAAAAAAATAAGAAGAGGAATGAAATCTTGTCATTTATGATAACATGGATGGAACTTGAGACATTATGGTAAGTGCAATAAGTTAGAGAATGACGATACCATATGATATCACTTATACATGGAATCTAAAAAAATAAATAAGGGGCACCTGAGTGGCTCAGTGTGTTAAGCATCTTACTCTTAATTTCAGCTTGGGTCATGATCTCAGGATCATGAGATTGGGCTCTGTGTTGGGCTCCACATTCAGCAGGTAGTCTACTTGAGATTCTCTGCCTCTTCCTTTGCTCCTCCCCACCATTCGCACATGCATGCATGCTTTCTCTCTCTCAAATAAATATTTTTAACTAATTAGTTAATTAATTAATTAAGCTCATAGATACAGAGAACAGAATAGTTGTCAGAAGCAGGGGGCAGAAGGTCGGCCAAATAGATGAAGAGAGTCAAAAGGCACAACTTCCCGTTATAATATAAAGTCATAGGTGGTGCCTGGCTGGCTTAGTCAGTACAGCATGCATCTCTTGATCTCAGGGTTGTGAGTTTGGGTCCCACATTCAGTGTAGAGGTTACTTAAAAATAAAATATTTTAAAAAGTCATGGAGATATAATGTACAACATGGTGACTATAGTCAATAATACTGCATTGCATATTCAAAAACTACTAAGACTGTAAATCTTAAAAGTTCTTAAAAATTCTCATCACAAGAAAACAAGTCTAGGGTACCTAGATGGCTCAGTCAGTGAAGTATCTGCCTTCAGCTCAGGTCATGATCCCAGGTTCCTGGGATCAAGCCCTGCATCAGGCTCCCTGTTCTACAGAGAGCCTGCTTCTCCCTCTCCCTCTGCCTGCTGCTCTGCCTACTTGCACTCTCTCTCTATCTTTCTGTCAAATAAATAAATAAATAAAATCTTGGAAGGAAGGAAGGAAGGAAAGTAGGAAGGAAGAAAGAAAGAAAATAAGTCTATCTGCCTCATCATCTGTGGAAAACTGACAAGACTAGAGCCATTTTAAAAAAGAGCTAGAGCAGGGGCGCCTGGGTGGCTCAGTTGGTTAAGCAACTGCCTTCAGCTCAGGTCATGATCCCGGAGTCCCGGGATCGAGTCCCGCATAGGGCTCCCAGCTCCACGGGGAGTCTGCTTCTCCCTCTGACCTTCTCCCCTCTCATGCTCTCTCTCACTCTCTCTCTCTGTCTGAAATAAATAAACAAAATCTTTAAAAAAAAAAAAAAAAGAGCTAGAGCAGCCACTGTAGAGAAACTGTCAAATAAATAAATAAAATCTTTAAAAAATAAAAATAACAATAAAAATAAAAATTAAGCAACACACTTCTAACACATGTGAGAGAAATACCACAATGGAAATTTTTTTCACCTTTTTTTAGATTCCAGTTAGTTAACATACAGTGTAATATTAGTTTCAGATGCAGAATTTAGTGATTCGTCACTTACATACAACACCCAGTGCTCATCACAAGTGCCCTCCTTAATATCCATTACCCATTGAACCTATCCTCCCCCAGCTTCCCTCTGGTATCATCAGTTTGTTCTCTATAGTTAAGAGACTGTTTCCTGTTACCTGTTACCTCTCTTTCTTTTTTATTTTTATTTTTTGGAATTTTTTTTTAAGACTTCATTTATTTATTTGAGAGAGAGAGAGAGAGCACAAGCAATGGAGAGGGGCAGAGGGAGACAGAGAAGGAGGCTCCCCACTGAGCAGGGAGCCCAACACAGGGCTCATTCACAGGAGCCCACGTTTATGACCTGAGCCAAAGGCAGATGTTTAACCTACTGAGCCACCATGGCATCTGTTTTCTTGGAAATTTTTAAATAATTTGAACTAAATGAAAATAAAAGCCTGACATAAGAAAATTTGTGGTATGCTGCTTAAGAGTGTTTTGGGTTTTTTTTAAGATTTATTTTATGTATTTGAGAGAGAATGGTATGGGGGGGCAGAGAGAGAGGGAGAGACAATCTTAATCAGACTCCACAGTGAGTGCAGACCCTGATGCTATGCTCAAACCCATGACTCTGAGATCATGACTTGAGCTGAGAACAAGAGTTGGGAGCTTATGGGGTGCCTCAGTGGCTCAGTGGGTTAAGCCTCTGCCTTCAGCTTGGGTCATGATCTCAGGGTCCTGGGATGGAGCCCCACATCAGCTCTCTGCTCAGAGAGGGGGAGCCTGCTTCCCCCTCTCTCTCACTGTCTGCCTCTCTGCCTACTTGTGATCTCTGTCTGTCAAATGAATAAATAAAATCTTTAAAAAAAAAAAGAGTTGGGAGCTTAACTGACTGCGCCACCCAGGAGCCCCTGCTCAAGCAGTGTTTTAAAAGAATCTACAGCACCAAATACCTACATTTGAAAAAAGGACAGATTTAAAAGCAATACAACTTAATAGACTATAAAAATAAAGAGCAAATTAAAACCAATGTATGAAAAAGGAAATATTAAGGATCACAGCAGATCTAACTAAAAAATTTACAGAACGAAATAGAATGAATATAAATTAGCTGAATAAAATAGAAAAGAGAAAAATAAGGAAAACAATAAAAATAAAAGCTGGTTACTCTGACAAGATCAATAAAATTGGTAAACACTTTTTATGTTACTGATCATGGGTAAAAGAGAGAAGACAAAGATTAACAACATCAAGGGAGAGCAAGGACATGTCCAAAGATTCTACTCTAGAGGTATACTATGGGAATAATATGACCAACTTTTTGTCAATAAATTCAACAATTTAAATGCAATGGACAAATCCCTTAAAGGGTGTTATCAAAGCTCACCCAAAGTAATAATAATAATAATAACCTAAATATTAATATATTTACTGAAGAAACTGAACTATTGAATTTTAAAGGTTAAAAATGTTCCCATAAAGAAAATGCCAGACCTAGATATGGTTTTTAATGATTTTCAAATAAAAGTTATCGGGGCGCCTGGGTGGCTCAGTGGTTTAAGCCTCTGCCTTCGGCTCAGGTCATGACCTCAGGGTCCTGGGATCGAGCCCCGCATCGGGCTCTTTGCTCGGCGGGGAGCCTGCTTCCCCCTCTCTCTTTGCCTGCCTCTCTGCCTACTTGTAATTACTCTCTCTGTCAAATAAATAAATAAAAATCTTTAACTAAAAAAAACAAACAAAAGTTATCAAGGTATTTATCATTCATTACTTAAGAAAAAAAAACTATTTTTCATGAGTCATAAATGTTAGGTACTCCCATTATGGACTCACCTAATAATCTTATTTTATACTCTTCTCCAGCTGCCACCCTCCAATCCCGTTTTTCAAACTATCCCCTGAACATATTAACTTTTTTTTAGTAGGTTCCATGCCCAACATGGGGCATGAATTCACAACCCTGAGATCAAGAGTCCCACGCTCTATTGACTAAGCCAGCCAGGTGCCCCTGAACATATTATATTATGTTCATTCCAACATCTACAACTTGGCTTGTGATGTTTCCTCCCATACCCAGGAGGAGCTCACCTTTCCCTATCTTTAATTATCTTTGTTTTATTATTATAATTATCCTTATTTATATATTAATTTCATATAGTTATTATCTCTTACTGTCTTTAAGACTTAACCTAACAATTCCCACTTTCTTAAAAATTTCTCTAATGGAAAAAGGGAAGTAGCTCTTGTTGATTTGAATGCCTATTATGTACCAGACACTCTCACGATTACTAAGATACTATCACATGCATTTAAATTAATTTGACATAGAGGTCCTTAATGTTTGAGCAGAGAGAACTGAATCAGATTGATCTCATAAGTTATATAATAATATAATCTTAGATGAACAGGCTAAAAGTTATCTCCAACTCATTTTCTAACAATAATTCTAGTTTTAGGGGCACCTGGCTGGCTCAGTCAGAAGAGCATGTGACTCTTGATCTCAAGGTCATGAGTTCGAGCCCCACTTGGATATCATGATTACTTAAATGAATAAAACTTAAAAAAAAAAAACAGGGTTGCCTGGGTGGTGCAGTCAGCTGAGCAACCAATTCTTGGTTTCAACTCAGGTCATGATCTTGGGGTCATGGGATCAAGCCCCACATGGGGCTTCTGTCTCAGTGTGGAGTTTGAGATTTTCTCTCCCTCTCCCTTTGCCCCTGCTCCCCTCTAAAATAAACAAATCTTTTTAAAAACACACACACACACAATGATTCTAGTTTTATATTGTAGTGCCTTCTATAGAAAAATCCGTATTTACCAGAGATCAATTCCTACATACTCAAATTTTAAACAGTCATCAAGTATATAACTTAAGAAGAAATTTCCGGGGCGCCTGGGTGGCTCAGTGGGTTAAAGCCACTGCCTTCGGCTCAGGTCATGATCCTAGGGTCGTGGGATCGAGCCCCGCATCGGGCTCTCTGCTCTGTGGACAGCCTGCTTCCTATTCTCTCTCTGCCTGCCTCTCTGCCTACTTGTGACCTCTATCAAATAAATAAATAAAATCTTTAAAAAAAAAAAAAAAAGAAGAAGAAGAAATTTCCCTTGAGGGCGCCTGGGTGGCTCAGTCGTTAAACAGCTGCCTTTGGCTCAGGTCATGATCCCAGGGTCCTGGGATCGAGGCCCACATAGGGCTCCTTGCTCAGCAGGAAGCCTGCTTCCCCCTCTCACACTTCCCCTGCTTGTGTTCCCTCTCTCTGTCTCTCTGTCAAATAAATAAATAAAATCTTAAAAAAAAAAAAGACCCATTAGTATGCTGCCTATAAGAGACTCACTTTCAGATGTAAGACACACAGATTAAAAGTAAAGGAATGGAAAAAGACATTCTATGCAAACAAAAATTAAAAGAAAGCTTAAGTTGCTTTAGTTACATCAGATAAAACAGATTTTAAGACAAAGACTGTAATAAGAGACAAAGGTCATTATATAGAATAAACTAAAACCTACTTCTGTTTGTTACACATAAGATTCAAATACTCACTCTAAAGAAAAACACTTCATTATTCTGGCTTTCCTCTACTGTCACAGGTTGATATATATACTAAAGTGTAATTATGTTTGGTCTTATTATTTTTTTTAAAAGATTTTATTTATTTATTTGACAGAGAGAGAGATCACAAGTAGGCAGAGAGGCAGGCAGAGAGAGAGAGGGAAGCAGGTTCCCTGCTGAGCAGAGAGCCCGATGCGGGGCTCGATCCCAGGACCCTGGGATCATGACCTGAGCCGAAGGCAGAGGCTTTAACCCACTGAGCCACCCAGGCACCCCTGGTCTTATTATTTTAAGTCAGGTTTAAAATCTCAAAACCAGCCATCCAAAGGGGTCAATCCAACAAGATGATATAACATTTGTAATTATTCACGCACCCAACACAGGAGCACCTATATATATAAATCAAGTGCCAATAGAACTACTGGGAGAAACAGGCAGCAACTCAATATTTAATACCCTACTTTCATCAATAGATAGATTATTCAGACAGAAAATCAATAAGGAAACATTGAACCAGACAGATGGACTTAACCGATATATACAAAACATACCACACAAAAGCAATATAATATACATTCTTCTGTGATACACATGGAACATTCTGAATAAATGATGTGGTAGTCCACAAAACAAGTCTTAATAAATTTAAGACTGAAATCATCAAGCATCTTTTCCAACCACAATGGTATAAAACTAGAAATCAACTACAAGAAAAAAGCTAGAAAATTCACAAATATGTGGAAATTAAATAACATGCTACTGAACAATCAATGGGTCAAAGAAATAAAAAAACAAATTAAAAAAAATCTTAAGATGAATGAAAATGGAAATACAACATACCAAAATTTACAGGATGCAGCAAAAGCAGTTCTAAGAGGGAAGTTCATAGTGATAAAGTCCTACACTGAGAAACAAGATCTCAATAAAAACCACACAAAAACATTTAACTTTACACCTCAAGGAACAAGAAAAGACACACAAACTAGGCCCAAAGTTAATAGAGAGAAGAAAATAACAAAGATCTGAGTGGAAATAAATGAGAAAGTAAAAAGCAAACAGAAAAGATCAGTGAAACTCAAGGCTAGTTTTTGAAGATAAACAAAATGCCCATGCCTTATTTTCTCTCTCACCACTTCTTATCAATTAATTCAATTAAACATAATTATATCTTATCACACTATTCTCCATTTATCTTAACTTCCTGCCAATTTTTTGTCTTTTTTTTCTAAAAGATAAGACTACTGTTTAGAGTGTCTTCTAAATAATTATTTCTAATCTAGTCCAGTTTCACTAATTCTCCTTTTAGTTATGTATAATCTATCAAACCTATCTTCTGATTTCTTGATTTTAAGTATTTTATTTTTCTTTTCTATAAACTCTATTTTTTTCATGCCTATAATGTTCCTTTTCACAGTTTCCTATGCCCTTGGGATATTTCCAAGCATGTCTTTTATTTCTTCAAACATGGTTAAGTATGCCTCAATCTGTATTCAATAAATCCAGTTTCTGAGGTCTTCAGAGATGACTTTTTTTTTTTATTTACTTATTTGACAGAGAGAGATCACAAGTAGGCAGAGAGGCAGGCAGAGAGCCGAGCACAGAGCCTGATGCGGGACTCGATCCCAGGACCCTGAGATCATGACCTGAGGTGAAGGCAGAGGCTTAACCCACTGAGCCACCCAGGTGCCCGCAGAGATCACTTTTTACTGTGCCTTCTTTCTCCTGGTTCTCAATTATGGTGCCCTGTTTCTTTAATGCCTGGTTATCTTTGCCTGCATATCTTAGAAAATTACTTGAAGAGTTCTCAAAGTCTCCGAAAGAAAATACTTGCCTCCAAAAGCAAATTCACAGTTGTGTCTGTTAAGTGCCTAGGTAACTACCATTCTGGAAGCAATTTAGACTCAATTCAAGGTTTGAGGTTTCTTTCACTGCCATGTAATGAGAATTTTGGTAGCAATTTCAAGGATGAATAGCTTATGATTTATTAATTATCAATGAAAGGTTTTCTGGGGGATTTCTTTCCTTCTCTTTTTTCTTCTTTGTTCTGCTCAGTGCCAAGTCAAGTCTCCTTGTGATCTCATGAAAGGGGGGGAAAAAGGACATAGGGGAGGATCACAGTTTTTCTTTAGGTTCACCCTTACCCAAAGGGCTTATCCTCACAGAGCCCCCATTTTATTGTGGGGAGTGGTTACTAAATTTCTGATCGTGGGAGGACCTGAATTTTGAGTACTTTCCTCTTCATTCTAGGGGCAATCAAAATTGAATCTCACAGTTTTCTGATGAAAGGCATTCAAGGCAAAAGCTTCAAATACTAGTCTTAATTCCCTGGCATTCACCTGCAATTCCTCTTCTCTAACACTTTAGTGCCTTTAGGATTTTTTGCTTATACCCTCTTCAAATATTTTAGCTGTCATCAGTAGGAGGACTGGTTCAAATAACCTGGCTTCCCATTACCAGAATTAAAAGTCCCATACTTTGGTAATCCTCTTAAATTTGTTAAATGGAATTAATTTAATGACTTTCAAATTAAATAGGGAAGTCACCTCAAATTCAATTATTTGACCTCTCTGAGTATCAGTTTCATCACTGACAATGCAAAGAAGCTAAACCAAATCATCTCTATGATTCTTACTGTGTTAACATACCAGAATTTATACATACATATGTAATGCCACTTTTCAGATTGTGAATTATATCAGCTCATTTAATAATTATGCCAAGTTATGCTTTATGTTGCTTATTAACAGGCTCTATTCAAAGTAGTCAAACGGGCAAAGTTTTCTCACAGTGTTATAAAAATTCCAGAATATAAGACTCACACTTGTTACAATGGACCCCTTCTCCATCTTCTCAAATCCAAGAGCCAAGACACAATCTGCCATACCTTGAAAGAAGATATAATTATGAAAAATTAAATTTTCAGACACCTAACAAAATGGCATTAAGTACTTTAAGTAATATATATAAAATGGATAAAGATGCTATAGTGCTATAAAATGTTTAATAAGTGAAAAATTAGGGGAAATTCTTACATTATTCTATTTCTTTTAAAGATTTTATTTATTTATTTGAGAGAAAGAGACAGAGAGCACAAGCCATGTGGAGGGGCAACAGGAGAGGGAGAAGCAGACACCCCACCCAGCAGGGAGCCTGGCGTGGAGCTCAATCCCAGAGTCCTGAGCAAAAGGCACATGCCTAACTGACTGAGCCACCCAGGTGCCCCTACATGATTCTAGATAAGAAGAAAAATTAGGGAAGTATTGAATTCTTCTTTTGATTCCCAATATGTTAATAAAACTTTTTAGTAATATGAAAATATGGGGACGCCTGGGTGGCTCAGTGGGTTAAGCAGCTGCCTTCGGCTCAGGTCGTGGTCCCAGCGTCCTGGGATCGAGTCCCACATCAGGCTCCTTGCTCGGCAGGGAGCCTGCTTCTCCCTCTGCCTCTGCCTGCCACTCTGTCTGCCTGTGCTCTCTCCCTCTCTCTCTGTCAAATAAATAAATAAAATATTAAAAAAAAAAAAAAGAAAATATGGTTCAGTGAAAAACAAATATAAACAGCTAATTCTGAATTTTAAAACACTAAAAAAATTTTTTTTAAGATTTTTATTTATTTATTTATTTGACACAGATCACAAGTAGACAGAGCAGCAGACAGAGAGAGAGGGGAAAGCAGGCTCCCTGCTGAGCAGAGAGCCGGATGTGGGGCTCGATCCCAGGACCCTGAGACCATGGCCTGAGCCAAAGGCACAGGCTTTAACCCAATGAGCCACCCAGACGCCCCTAAATAAAATTTTTTTAAAAGGATCCTAATCAAAACCTTAACAGAATTAAAAAAAAAAAAATCTTAACAGAATTATTTCTGGAGGGAGGGGATGCTTAAAAAATGATGTTGAAGTTCAAATGAACATCAAAACAGGAATTACTAAATTTTTTCTTTTTTTTTTTTTTAAAGATTTTATTTATTTGTTAGAGAGAGCGAGAGCGAGCACAGGCAGACAGAGAGGCAGGCAGAGGCAGAGGCAGAAGCAGGCTCCCTGCCGAGCAAGGAGCCCGATGTGGGACTCGATCCCAGGACGCTGGGATCATGACCTGAGCCGAAGGCAGCCGCTTAACCAACTGAGCCACCCAGGCGTCCCCTAAATTTTTTCTTTAAGAAAGGAAAAGAAAGGGGTGCCTGGGTAGCTCGATTGGTAAAGAACCTGACTCTTTTAAAAAAAAAAATATTTAATTTATTTATTTGACAGAGATCACAAGCAGGCAGAGAGAGGAGAAAGCAGGCTCCCTGCAGAGCAGAGAGCCCAGTGTAGGGCTCAATCCCAGGACCCTGGGATCATGACCAGAGCAGAAGGCAGAGGATTAACCCACTGAGCTACCCAGGCGCCCCAAGAACCTGACTCTTGATCTCAGCCCAGGTCTTGATCTCAGGGTTGTGAGTTCAAGCCCCACCTTCTCCATGTTGGGCATGGAGCCCACTGAAAGAAGGAGGCGAGGGAAGAGGAGAGGAGGGCGGAGGGGGGAAGGGAGGAGAAGGTAAAGAAAGAAAAATAACAAAGTGAGAAGGGCAGAAGACACCAGCATTATCAAACAACAAGACATTATAAAGCTCCAACAATTAAAACACTGAGCAAGAGAGTAATGATCCACGATCAATCAGGAGAACAGAATACAGGGCCTAAAAAATGACCCTGGAATATTTGGAAATACAGAATATGCTACATACTCAAGAGAAATGAAAACATATGGCCACAGAAAGTGTACATAAATATATATGGTAGCACTATTCATAATAGCCAAAAAAGTAGAAATAACCCAATGCCCACTGATAATTCTTTAAACAAAATGTGGTCTATTTATACAACTGAATATTATTTGGCCATAAAAAGGAAGAAATAGTGATATATGCTACAACATGAACAGTGAAAACATTATGTTAAGTGAGAGAAGCCACAAAAGGCCATATATAATATGATTCTATTCAATTAATGTTTAGGATAGGTAAATCCAGAGACAGAAAGTAGATTAGTAGTTATCAGGGGCTTAGGAGAGGGGAAAACAGGGAGTGACTGCTAATAGGTTTAGGGTTTCTTTATGTGGTGATAAAAATGTTCTAAAACTAGATATTGGAGGGATGCATGGGTGGCTCGGTGGGTTGGGCCTCTGCCTTCAGCTCAGGTCATGATCCCCAGGATCCTGGGATTGAGCCCCACATCAGGCTCCCTGCTCAGTAGGGAGCCTGCTTCTCACTCCCCCTCTGCTGCTCCACCTGCTTGTGCTCCCTCATTCTCTCTCTGTGTCAAATAAATAATAAAATCTTTTAAAAATAATAATAAAATAAAATAGTAGTGACGGTTCGTAAAATCTGCAATTTTACTAAAAAAAACTGAATCGTATAGTTTCAAAAGGTGAATTTTATGGTGCATAAATGAGATCTCAATAAAGTCATTTTTAAAAAAGATATACAGTACAAAGCAATCCCTCTGATGGTCATGTGGAGAACTGATAAATGAGGGGAGCAATAACCCCATATCTGTTTCGGTACACTCGAGAAATAAGCAATCCTCACCACCCTGAATCAGCTGCCGGGCCATAAACAAAGCAGTAGAACCAGTAGCACAGTTATTGTTGACATTTATTATAGGAATTCCAGTCAGTCCCAAACTGTGATAGATAGACCTCTGCCCACAGGTAGAATCACCTATATAGAAAAAGAAACAAAACTGTAAAATCTGCAACATGGGAATTTACGAAACTGCTATGCAACATGACACCCCAGTACAGGGTTTTTTTTTCTTCAGTATTGTGCCTTTGTGCATAAAATACAGGCACAGCAATAAACCACTGACATCTTATTCAGAAACAGTTTTTGCATTAAGCATTATTTACATTCCAGATAGGGAAAAATCCTCAAAACATGTATATGTGTACCTTCTTTACATGTCACAGATGTAGGAAAGTAGAGAAATGACCAAGTAGTAACAAACAATTCAATCTGGCTAGGACTACATGATAAAGAAAGCCATGTTTCATTTCTACCTCAGATATAAATCTTTAAAACTACATCAATGGATTAAAAGGCTGTGATTTTTTTCTTCATAGAAAGGCTCCACAACTTCAAAAAGTTTAGAAGATCCTGTGTGGCAGGATGTTCCAGAAAAACAGTGATCCAAGCTGAAAACACTTTGACTCCCTTTCCCCAGTAACACGGGCATCAAGGCAGACATGCTGGAGCAGTAGGATGGGAACATCCAAAGGGACAGACTCTCCAGAAGTCTTCAGGGAAAACAGCAAGGTTCAGGACCTTCTTTTCAATAAATATATTATGCATCTCTTTGACCTAGTAAATTTCCCTTTGAGGATGCTCTTGATATATTAAAATCTCAAAAAAAAAAAATCACAGATAAGCGTGAAGATTCATCTATAGTAATGCTTACTATAGTCTTTTATGATAAACAGTAGATTATAAATATATATCTATTCAATGGAATTTTATCATTAAATAAAAAAAGGCCAAGGAAGCTCTTTATGATATAATTTGGAACAGTAGCCAAGAACTACTAAGAAAAAAAAATCAAGATAAAAAAGTGTTTATTATGTTACTATGTGTGTGACAAAAGAAAGGGGGAAAGGGAACTTACACAGTCACACATACTTGGATATGTACAAATCACCTCTGCAAAGATACACTAGAAATTAGTGAAATTGACTAAGGGAAGGGAACATGAGACAGGGAGACAGGAATAACAGTGAAACTCTCCATCACATAATCATTCACCTTTGGTATTTTTGTACCATGTAAATATTTAATCTATTCCAGAAAAAAATTTTAATTTAAAAAATGTTATTGATAATATGAGAAGACTTTATAGGGAACATGGATTATCCTAAATTGAGAAAACTAGGTTACCAAAAAGTACTAGGATCCTTCTTTTCTTTTTTTTTTTTTAAGTTTTATTGACCCAACATGGGGGGTCAAACTCACGACCCAGAGATCAAGAGTCTCATGCTCTTCCAACTGAGCCAGCCAAACACCCCAGGACCTTATTTATTTCTTTAAGAGAAAATTCTATGTGCATGCATACTCACATGCATCATATTCACTGAAAGATAACATCAAAAAATTAATGGTAATAACTTCTGCACTGGACAATGGGATTAGAGGGGACTTTTTTCTTGTGTTTTTCTATTTCTTTTATTCTTTCTTTTTTCTTTTTTTCTTTTTTTTACAATTAGTATATACTCTTTTCCTAGTTAGGAAAAAGTTTAATGAAAAAATTTTATTGGGGGTGCCTGGGTGGCTCAGTGGTTGAGCGTCTACCTTCAGCTCAGGTCATGATCCTGGGGTCCTGGGATAGAGCCTGGCATCGGGCTCAGTGGGGAGACTGCTTCTCCCTCTCCTGCTCCCCCTGCTTGTGCACACGTGCATGTGCTCTCGCTCTCTGTGTGCTCTCACTCTCTGTGTCAAACAAACAAAGATTTTAAGTAAAATCTTAAAAATGTATTGGATACAAAAAAGTCAACAAATACAAATTTTAAGATAACAAAGAAGAAAAATTTATCTTCTGAATAGTAATTATCTTTAATGGTAGAACTATGGGTAATTTTTTCTTCTTTAAAGATAAGCAATGCTTTGTAATTTATCTCCTGTTCTGGCAATAAACAATGGCAAAAAACATATATTAAACTAGGCTGACACATAAGGGAAATCTCGGGATGATGGAAATAAGACTCTAAATCCTGAGTTTGGAGGGTTAAAATTCACAAATGCCTCTGCATTGTTTATGAAGTTGCAGCTAGATTAGGTGAAACATTTTAAAAATATATAGTTTACTACATACCATAAACGTAGCCAATACATGCCTGTTCCACTACTGAATAAGGGATCTGTGCATCAGCTAAAGCCTTCTGGGCTATAAAAACAAAAGAGTTTTATTAAACAGTGCATTGAGTATTTGCTTTAGGTAGGTCAAAATTAAGTTTAGAGGGACGCCTGGGTGGCTCAGTTGGTTAAGCAGCTGCCTTCGGCTCAGGTCATGATCCCAGCGTCCTGGGATCGAGTCCCATATCGGGCTCCTTGCTTGGCAGGGAGCCTGCTTCTCCCTCTGCCTCTGCCTGTGCTTGCTTGCTCTCTCTCCCTCTCTCTCTGACAAATAAATAAATAAAAAATCTTTAAAAAAAAAAAAAATTAAGTTTAGAGTTTTCCCAGAGTAGATGGACCTCTAAATAGTCTGTGTCCAAATCAAATGACAAATCCTTCATCAAGTCATCTCAGATCTCTCCATTCAGAAGTAACCATTTCTTCCTCTAAGCTACTACTTTTCACACCTCCTTTTTGATACTTAACATTTTCTGTCTTAACTGTGTATCTAACTATAAACATATTAAATCCCAAAATCTTAAAGCTCCTTAACCTCAAGATCCTTACTCATCTCTGTGGCTCCACTGCACATCTAAAAGACAAAATTGGAAAAAATATCATTATTGTGGGGGAGATGAGGAGACTCCCACAGAGCCCTCTGATGTCCCAGCAAAGAGCTGGACAGTACATAAAATTACAGGCCACTGTTTGCCCTGGCTGCTTAGCTAAGAATGCCCAAGCTCTTTTCCCTTTGGCCTTCCTAATGAATCACTAGGCAATTGTCTGTATAGGTTCTTCTCCCTTGACCCAGGCTTCTTTTTATGGTTGCAAGGCTCCACAATCAAGACAGATGATACAGTAACTTCAATG
Organism: Taxidea taxus jeffersonii; assembly: GCA_003697995.1. Lineage (NCBI taxonomy): Eukaryota > Metazoa > Chordata > Mammalia > Carnivora > Mustelidae > Taxidea > Taxidea taxus. The sequence continues at coordinate 66,369 of ML103580.1, forward strand.
TTCAAAGATCTAAATTTCCTCTATTACCTGCTTCTTTTGCCAAGTCAGGGTAGTCTCTTGAATTCTCAAGTCCAGGCTTCATGAACTAGAAATACAGAAGGAGATCAATAAATAGAAGCAAATATAGTTAGATTTTTCTCACAACAGAGGACTGCAAAAATTCATTTACCAATTACTTTAAACAAAAACATACTGAGCACCTATATGCAAGTCTTGCCCTTGGGGAGCTTCTAGTCCAGTGGAAAATGGGCAATTATACTATAGTGTCCTTAAGTACAGAATAGTTTGGAGGAGAAAATTACCCAGCCTCAGAAGGAGGACTAGAAAGGCTTCCCAGAGGAACTGACATTTAAATTAATCTTTAAGAATGAGGAGTTAGCCAAGTGAGAGAAAAAAAAAGGTCTAGGGCAAAGACCTAGAAGCAAGAGAATATGGCTCAATCTAGGTACTGTAAATAATTTTATATTGCAGAAGTTGAAGTACAAATAAGATTCGGCTAGTGACAGGGACAGAAGAGTAACTTAAGACCAAATGATGAAAAAAAAAAAAAAAAGACAAAATGATGATAACTACTAACACTTATTGGGCACTTACTGTGGTTTGCATTATGCTAAGCCCTTTTAATGTATCAATTTATTTAATCTTCACAATAATCCTAAAAGGTAGGTACTATTATTATCATTACTTTACAACAAGAAAACTAGGGTACAGAGAGATTAAGTTATTTGCCCAAGGACACGTAGCTAATTAAGTAACGAAGCTGAAATTTCAGACAGTCTGGTTCTAGAGCCAACTCAAAAAGGACTTTATATGCCTTCCTATGACGTCCAGGCTTTATCCTAAAAACAATGGATTTTTCTTTTTTTTTTAAGAGACTGGGGCTACCTGGGTGGCTCAGTCAATTAAGCATCTGCCTGCAGCTCTGGTCCTGATCCCAGAGTTCCAGGATGGAGCCCCGCACCAGACTCCCTGCTTAGTCTCCCTGCTTTCCCTGAAACAAAGAGCCTGCTTCTTCCTCTGCCTCCACCGCTTGTTCTCTCTCTCTCTCTCTCCCTCAAATAAAAAAATAATCTTTTTAAAAGAGAGAGAGCCTGGGGGAAAAATGAGATACTGCTACACACTCATTAAATTGGTCAAAATCCAAATACTGACAATACCAAATGCTTACAAGGACAGGGAGCAACAGGAAGTCTCATCCATTGCTGGTGACAATGCAAAATGGTACAGCCACTTTGAAAGACAGTTTGGTAGTTCCTTATAAAATTAAATATCCGAGGCACCTGGGTGGCTCAGTGGGTTAAAGCCTCTGCCTTCGGCTCAGGTCATGATCCCAGGATCATGCCCCCCATCAGGTTCTCTGCTCATCAGGGAGCCTGTTTCCTCCTCTTTCTCTCCCTGCCTGCCTCTCTGCCTACTTGTGATCTCTATCTGTCAAATAAATAAATCAATCTAAAAAAATAAATAAATCAAATCAAATCAAATTAAATTAAATATCCTCAGGCGCCGAGGTGGCTCTGCCTTCAGCTCAGGTCATGATCCTGGAGTCCTGGCATCAAGTCCTGTGTTGGGCTCCCTGCTCAGTGGGGAGTCTGCTTCTCCCTCTGACCCTCACCCCATTGTGCACTCTCTCCCTCTCAAATAAGTAAACAAATCTTTAAAAAACAACAACTAAACATTCTCTTAACATATGATCCAGCCACTGTGCTCCTTGGTATTTATGCAAATGAGTTGAAAACTTATGCCCACACAAAAACCCACACAGGGATATTTATAGTAACTTTTTAAAAAGATTTTATTTATTTATTTGACAGAGGGACAGCAAGAGAGGGAACACAAGTAGGAAGGGTGGGTGAGGGAGAAGCAGGCCTCCTGCCAAGCAGGGAGCCCAATGTGGGCCTGAATCCCAGGACCCCGGGACCACGACCTGAGGTGAAGGCAGATGCCCAACGACTAAGCCACCCAGGCGCCCCTATAGTAATTTTTAAATAACTGCCAAAACTTGTAAGTAACCAAACTGTCTTTAATAGGTGAATAGATAAACTCTCATACAAACGATAGAATATTATTCAGCACCAAAAAGATATGAGCTGCTAAGCCATGAAAAGACATAGAGGAATTTTAAATTCATGTTACTAAGTGAAGAAGCTAATCTGAAAAGTCTATATACTACTGTATGATTCCAACTATATGACATTCTGGAAAAGGCAAAACTATGGAGACAGTAAAAAGATTAGTGGTTGTCAAGGGTTGAGGGAAGGGAGAGACGAACAGCCAGAGGATTTTTAGGGCAGTGAAAGTATTCCATATGATAACTACAGTGGATACATGGCATTATACATTTGTCCAAACCTAAAATATACAACACCAAGAATGAACCCTAATGTGAACTATGGAGTTTAAGTGATAATGATATGTCAGTGTAGGTTCACTGATTATAACAAATGCCCCATTCTGGTGTAGATTACTGATAGTGAGTGAGGCTGGGCATGTGTGGGAGCACATGGGAACTCTATTTTCTGTTCAATTTTGCTATAAACCTAAAACTGCTTTGAAAAATAAGGACCTACTTTTTAAAAGAAAAAGAGAGAGACCGGGGGCAGTGCCTAGGTGGCTCAGTGGATTAAGCCTCTGCCTTCCGCTCAGGTCATGATCCCAGAGTCCTGGGATCATGTCCCAAATCAGGCTCCTGGCTCAAGGAGGAGTCTGTTTCTCCCTCTGCCCATCCCCCACCACTCATGTGCTCTGTCTCTCCCCCCTCTCTCAAATAAATAAATAAAACCTTCTAAAAGAGAGAGAGAGATTGGGATGAAAAGACCTGCATCTTTTTTTCTTTGTTTTTTTTTCTTTCTTTTTTTATTAACATATAATGTATTAATTTTTTCAGGGGTACAGTTTTGTGATTCATCAGTCTTACACAATTCACAGCACTTACCAGAGCACATACTCTCCCTAATGTCCCTAACCCAGCCACCCTATCGCTCCCTGCTGCCCCTGCCCCAACAACCCTCAGTTTGTTTCCTGAGATTAAGAGTCTCTTATGGTTTGTCTCACTCTCTGGTTTCGTCTTGTTTCATTTTTCCCTCCCTTCCCCTATGATCCTCTGTCTTGTTTCTCAGATTTCTCATATCAGTGAGTTCATATAACTGTCTTTCTCTGATTGACTTATTTCGCTTAGCATAATACCCCCTAGTTTCATCCACGTCATTGCAAATGGCAAGATTTCAGGTTTTTTGATGGCTTCATAATATTCCATTGTATATATATACCACATCTTCTTTATCTATTCATTCTGTTGATGAACATCTAGGCTCTTTCCATAGTTTGGCTATCGTGGACATTGCTGCTATAAACATTCGGGTGCACGTGCCCCTTCGGATCACTACATATGTATCCTTAGGGTAAATACCCAGTAGTGCGATTGCTGGGTCATAAAGTAGATCTATTTTCAACTTTTTGAGGAACCTCCATATTGTTTTCCAGAGTGGCTCACCAGCTTGCATTCCCACCAACATTTTAGATCATTCTAGATGTAATGTGGAGAATGAACAAAGGAATAGGCTGCAGGCAGTGAAGCCAAATGATTCTGGAACAGTCCAAGTGAGAGTTGACTAAGATAACAGCAGAAAGGATGGAAAAAGTAGACAGGCTTAAAAACATAAAGGAACAGACTGGGTGGCTCAGTCAGTTGGGCATCTGCCTTCAGCTTAGGTCATGATCCCAGCGTCCTGGAATCAGCCAACATCCAGCTCCCTGCTCAGTGGGGAGCTTGCTTCTCCCTCTCCCTCTGCCCCACTGCTAGTGCTCTCTTTCTCATTATCTCAAATAAATAAATAAAATCTTAAAAAAAAAAGAAAGAGGGACGCCTGGGTGGCTCAGTTGGTTAAGCGGCTGCCTTCGGCTCAGGTCATGATCCCAGCGTCCTGGGATCGAGTCCCGCATCGGGCTCCTTGCTCGGCAGGGAGCCTGCTTCTGCCTCTGCCTCTGCCTGCCTCTCTGTCTGCCTGTGCTCGCTCTCTCTCTCTCTCTAACTAATAAATAAATAAAATCTTAAAAAAAAAAAAAAGTTTAAAAAAAAAAAAAGAAAGAAAGAAAAGAGGAAAAGGAAAGAAAATGAAACGAAATGAAGAGAAAAGAAAAGAAGCAAAACGTAAAGGAAGTAAAATCTACCAAGCTGGGTGACCGATTAGATAAAGTACACTTGTTGGCTGGTCAATGGAGGTGCTAACAAAAAAATGGCTTTCAAAAGATTTTGACTGTAAACCACCATAAGATATATTATGACAAAACCCAGTAGACACATACATACATACATAATTGTAATTTCCCTTTGAAACATTCAGTCATCTCTGTATAAATCAAAATTGAGTTGAGGGGTCACCTCGGTGGCTCAGTTAGTTAAGCCTCTGCCTTTGGCTCAGGTCCTAGGATTGAGCCCTGCATCGGGCTCTCTGCTCAGCAGGGAGCCTGCTTCCCCCTCTCTCTCTCTACCTGCCTCTCTGCCTACTTGTGATCTCTACCCATCAAATAAATAAATAAAATCTTTAAAAAAAAATTTTGAGTTGAGTTTACACTGGACTTTTCCCTTTCCCAGTAATATAATATGGATTAAAATCTGTCCTAATGCTTTATCCAGTGTGTGCCTTTCCTTATCTTTGATACCACACCCACACCAAAAAACTGAACTTTGCCTCTACTGCAGAAACTCCTCTGCACTGTGTCTCAATCTCAATCTTCACTCCTACCGTAATCACTTTCTTGTAATATTTCATAATTTTATTGTCCAAGTGTATATCTGC
>RCUC01137933.1:0-73160 GCA_003697995.1 Taxidea taxus jeffersonii
GCAATGTCCACAATAGCCAAGTTATGGAAAGAACCTAGATGTCCATCAACAGATGAATGGATAAAGAAGAAGTGGTATATATATACAATGGAATACTATGCAGCCATCAAAAGAAATGAAATCTTACCATTTGCAACGACATGGATGGAACTAGAGCGTATTATGCTTAGCGAAATAAGTCAAGTGGAGAAAGACAACTATCACATGATCTCCCTGATATGAGGAAGTGGAGATGCAACGGGGGTGGGGGTTAAGGTGGTAGGAAAAGTAAAAATGAAACAAGATGGGATCGGGAGGGAGACAAACCAAAAGAGACTCTTGATGTCATAAAACAAACTGAGGGGGGTGGGAGAGGGTGGTGGGGTTACATTATATGTTTAAAAATAAAGCTTAAAAAAAAAAAAATCCCCAACACTGACAACATCAAATGCTGGAAAGGATATGGAGCAACATGAAGTCTCACGCGCTGTTAGCGGAAATGCAAAATGATACAGACATTTTGGAAGAGTATAGCAGTTTCTTACAAAACTAAACATATTCTTACCATATGATCCAGCAATTGCACTCCCAAGCATTTACCCAGAGGAACAAAAACTTACATCCACAAAAAAACCTGCACATGGATGTTTATAGCAGTTTTATTCATAACTGCCAAAGCTTGGAAGCAACAAAGATGTCCTTCGGTAGATGTGATGAATGGATAAATAAACTGCAATATATCCTGACAATGGAATATTATTTAGCACTAAAAAGAAATGACCTATCAAGCCATGAAAAGACATGGAGGAACTTAAATGCACATTACCAAGTGAAAGAAGTCAAAGTTTAAGGCTCCATACTATAGGATTCTAACCATGTGACATTCTGGAAAAGGCAACTATGGAGCCTGTAAAAAGATCACTGGTTGCCAGGAGTTCAGGGAGAGAGAAGGAGGATGAAATGGCAGAGCACAGAGGACTTTAAGGGCAGTGAAAATATTATGATTTATAATGGGTGGATACATGTCATTTATGTATTTATCTAGACCCATAAGATGTACAACACCAAGAGTAAACCATGAGTGATAATGTCCATCAATGCAGGTTCATCGATCATAACAAATGCACCATTCTGGTAGAGGATGTTAATAGCGGGAGAGTCATGCACAACACTGTGTCACATTTGCTGTGAAGCTAAAACAGCTGTAAAAAATAAAGTTTCTTTTAGGGGTGCCTGGCTGGCTCAGTCAGTTAAGCATCTGACTCTTGACCTTGGCTCAGGTCATAATGCCAGGGTCCTGGGACAGAGCCCCGCGTTGGGCTCCATGCTTAGCAGGGAATCTGCTTTTCCCTCTCCCTCTCCCCCCAACTTGTGCTCTCTCTCTAATAAGTAATATCTTAAAAAAGGAAAAAGGTGCATGAGGAAGTTTTTTGGGAGTGATCAAACTCGTAACTGTGGTGGTGGTTACACAACTGTGTGTATTTATAAAAGAACTGTACAACTAATAAAGTGTGAGTTTTACTACATTTTAATTTTCCTGTAAATTATACCTTAATTTTTTTTAAGTTCAAGTTTAAATTTTTTAAGTTTAAATTCAGAAAATAATCTCTGAAAAAACACAAAGGAATCAGAATACTAAAAGTTATTATCCAGACTGTCCTAAAATTAAAAGAAAAAATTTCAAACTACATATGCACACGTTTTTCTTAATATACTGTACCTGAGAATATCAAGGTAGAACAAAACCAACACCAAGATATATTCCACTAAAATTACTGATTTTAAAAAAATCCTTTGGGCATCTAGGCAAAAAGAGCAACTAACTAACAGGCGAAAGAAAATCAGACTGTCATCAAAGCCTATCGCAAAACTGAAACAACATATTCAAGATATTTCAGGAAAGAATGTGAGCCACCGATTTTACTTACAGCCAAACTGACATTCAAATATAAAGGTCACAAACTGTTATCAACATGCAAGAAACTCAGAGAATATGCTCCCAGGAGCCCTTCCTAAGAAATACCTAGAGAATAAGAGTCCAGAAAACTAAAATGATTAGAGATAAATAAACTAGTGAGAGGCACTGAATATATACTTACTTAGAAAACAAAGTCCAAATGGAATTGTATGCAGGTTAAATGGGAAGGCTGATAGTACATAATGTCTACATACTCTCACAATATAGAGTACAACTATTTAATGGGAGTGGGATGGGGAATGGAAATAATATTCCAAGCAGTTCTACCTGCTTTCAGTACTCATCTTAGTGGTAGTATTTTTAGTACTGTTATTCTGAGAGTGCAATGGAATATGGGATAAACCAAATAAGTAATTACAAGATATTCAAATTCCATCATCCCATGTCCCTGAGAACTAGGACACTCAGTATTAAAGGAGACACATGTAATTATAAAAAAGGTTGACTAAAAATCCCTATTCTTCTAAATCTGAATTAAAAGCATCAGTATATTTTTATAAGATCTTTAATCGTAAATATACAAATGTGTTTTATAGATTTAAAAATATTTTATATTAAGCATGTATATTATCACATAAATATATATCCTTCCATCACAAATATGCATGTCATACTCTCTCTCTCTCTATATATATATATATATGATGATGAAAAGATACGGTATGTATAGTACTATTTCCTAACTCTGTCCCATGGAAAGACCTAGAAACAATGACAAACCCAATAGCAACAAGCATCCCTAGCAACAGATATCCTGGTCTTTAAATATCATTTCCAAATAAAAAAAATTTTTTCTTGGAAAAAATTACATGTTCCAGGTTTGAGGCAGGAAATACACAGATGAGTCAAGAAAATCTTGTTATACCACACAGAGAGGAAACTACCAAAGACAAATACGGGTTGTATCAAAAACCGAGAAATCATTTAAGAAGCTCTCCCATTAATCAACAACAGGAAAATGTAAGCATCACAGTAATTACAACTTATGACGTACACCTGAAACCCAAATATTTAGATACAGCAGTTAATAATGACACTTTAAAAAACCTAGTCACCCTTAAAGGGTGATAGTTTATATTGAAAGCTAGTAAATAAAATGAAAGAAACGAACTTTCTTTTCTGCCTTTCCTACATAAACTGCACACTGGAAAATCAATCAGTAAGGAAAAACATCTCTTTATAGATGTACCTCACTTAATGAAAAAAAAAAAAAAAAACAGATTTAGAGTATCACTATTTTGCAAACCCGAAGGAACTAATGGCTCTAGGCACTGAAACATCAGTGGAAAATAAGACCTTCAAACTTTATGTGCTGTCTGAAGAAAAAGCGCAGCACCACCTCGAGCCCTGCACAGGGGTTACATATGAGCCTGATCAAGCCTCTGCATCCAGATGCCCATTTGTAGGGGATGAAAAACATGCTGAACCGCACGAGTCTCAGTAAGCAAAACAGAGACTGTGGGGAAACAAGTCAAATCACCCCAGTTCAACATGGAAGGAGAAGCTGTAAATTTAGACTAAATAAAAACAGGTGGTAGGGGACTAAACTACGATCCTTAGATATACATAATTTGGTATTAAAGCTCAATGGAAGGGGCTCTGGGTGGATGAAAAAGTTTTAATTCTTTGCCTGGACAGTGGTTTTACAAGGCTTTTGGCCTTATACTAATTCATTAATAGATTTGTCTATGCAGTTTTATGTGTTTCATGTTACAATTTCTTAAAAAAGCTTTCTTTAAAAAGTAAATGATCAGTAGTCATTTGACTTATCTGGTTACCTCTAAAGAGCAAAAGGAACTCACCACCCATTCTCCCTGGAACCAGAGGAGTGCATGAGGCAACTGTGAGTCTAGGACTCAATGACCTCAGATCCCTAGAACTCTGCATCATGGAAATCTTAAGGAACTGGTGCTAAAGCATTTATATGAACGTCTCTGCATGAACTGAAGTCAGTCTTGACAATTTCTACACATAGGAGCTTATGTATTAAAGACTGGCTAAGACATCTCCCTGATAATGGCTTTATTACAAGGCTGTGTTCCACAGACCTACTTCAATTCCCTTCCTATCTCGTACACAGATTTCTTCCCAAAGCTCAGAGTAAGCAGAAAACAGTGATTCAAATTTGCCAAGGGGTTCCCAACATGAGGGAGAGGGAAGAAAGAGTAGAGGAGAATCCCCTTAACCTCAGAGATATAATCTCACTGAGTACTTTCTAAACTCATCCTGACATTGTAAGAAAAAGGAAACTTCCCTACAAGCAAAGGACATATAATTTAAAAACTTCTAATACAGGCTAAAAAAAAATAGAAAAATACAATTAAATACCAATCCTTAAGAAATTAAAAGGGGAAAGCAGGAATGGGTGACTGCCTAAAGCTTTAAAGATAACTGGTAAATCAGAGAGTGTTATTTCCCTTTGGGCTACCCTGACCCAGAAAATCAAATCCGACAAGAGGAGAAAAAAGAAAAATTTCACTCTACCACACCTACTCTATGAAACTGAAGTCAAATTAATTACCATCAGCACTCTAAAAACCTCGAGAGAGGGAACCAGGAGAGACTAATATGGGTACCCAGGGAGAGTGTTTAGGTTTACCAGAATGTGAAGAGGTTAATCAGAAATTTGGAGCTGACAAGGGAAGAATATTACTATCATTACTTCCTTTTGTGCTTCGTAAAAACTTTCCTAACTAGACTGGCAGTTATTTTTTGTCTATGAGTGATTCATACTGGTATACTCGTTTCTTCTCACTCCCTGATATGCATAAGCTCCAGAATCACAGGGACTATGCTTTTTTTTCCCATCTATTGATCTTCCATATACCTAGTACAGTACCTTGCACATAGCATATGCTCAGTATATTCGCTGCATTAAATTAAAAAAAAAAAAATCCAGGGCAGTCAGAAAAAAGAAGAGAAAACTTATTCTTCATTATTTCAGAAGGCTAAAATCAAAACAGACTGGAAGAAAGGTATGGAGAGGCCTATCAGGCCAACATTCACACAAAACTGCTTTAGCACTAGTTGCCTTGAGAGGTAACAATTCCCCTCACCACCTCTGAAGTATTAAAAAAGAGGCTTCATGCCCACTGGTAGGGACTATGGGGTATCTCTGGAGGTTTATCTATTTCTCTATGTCTAGACCACATTGCGGTAGAAGGGAACTTTGAGATCTGCTTTAAATTCTTTAAGATTTTGTGTTTCTGAATAAGGCCATTCTTGTAGACTCAGACTGAAAAACAAATGAAGAAAATAAGGAGAAACAAATCTATCACAGAACCTATACTAGGACAGGCATTTCCCACCCTACCGGAAATTTGTTGATAATACAAAAGTTCGACCCTACCTGACCAGAGAATTACATATCAGAACAAACCTCTGAGCACTAGATATTTCATATGTGTTATTTTCATCTCATCCTTGTTATTACCCCCATTTTATAAAAGGACACAGACACTTGAGAACAAGAAATGAATGGGTTTCGAACTTGACTGAAACTATGCTCCTGCCACTGAACCTTCCCACCTAAGATAAATTAGCACTGGCAAAATATAGCATTGCTTCTTTTGTGTACTGGCAATAGAGAATTTTAATTTTCTACCGTATCTTGATTTCCATACCATAAATTTATGCATGCAGGTCTTACCACTTATTTCAAGCTCTGCCCAATGTGATTTCTTTCCATTTGCTGCTTCCTCAGAGGACATAATTGTGTACATCCTCCTAGGGTCAGGGGGCTCGTATTTTTCTTTGGGCATGCCTGTTGAATTAAAAAAATCCAGTCAGTATTGTGAAGAACCAAATAACTGAAAACAATGACATCTTTTTAAAAGTAAACACACCTGTATTATGTTCTCTAAATACCACTTCCCAACAGAAAGAACTAGTGACTTCTTGGAGAAATGGAAGATTGCAGGTCCAGGATCAGAAAAATACAAAACAGGACTGGATGCTAACAAAGATACTGTGGCTATAAAGCAGCAGAAAGTCTGAAGAAGCAACCAGCAGCCGCAGGTCAGACAACATGAACATAAAAGAATGACTCTGAGTCATTATAAACTGCATGAATGCAAAACTTTAATTAAAAAAATAAAAAATAAAAAAATAAACCTCAGTTACCTATAAAAGTGGGAAAAGGGAAAGAATCAAGCATTTATCCTATAGTTCTGGCCAAAACTAGATTAGGGAATGTTCTTAACAAGAATTCCAGCTAATAAACACAGAAAGAGTCACATAATTAGAAAATCACTATTTCACAGCCCCTCATGGAAAAAAAAATGGATCCAGGCAATGATCACCAATGATTAATAAAAGCATTAGGTGAAAAAAATCCAATGGATAAATTATTAAATGGATATCTAGGTTATGAGACCTCAACCCAATGGCCAATTTCATCATTAGGACAACTAGATCTATATGCCAATATTACTATGCCCTGGTCCCCTCATCAAAACATTATTAAAAATAAGAAATTGAATGTGAATCATATCAAGCCCTTCTACTTCTGGTACCAGCTAAACAAAATAAAGGAGACAGAGGACCGTGTTAAAAATAACACAAGACATAACAATGTGAACATACTGAACACTACTGAAATGTATACCTTAAAATGCTTAAGACATAAATTTTGTTATATGTTAACCACAATTAAAAATTTTTGAGGGGCACCTGGGTGGCTCAATGGGTTAAAGCCTCTGCCTTCGGCTCAGGTCATGATCTCTGGGTCCTGGGATAGAGCCCCGCATTGGGCTCTCTGTTCAGCGGGGAGCCTGTTTCCTTCTCTCTCTCTCTCTCTGCCTGCCTCTCTACCTACTTGTGATCTCTGTCAAATAAACAAATAAAATCCTTTAAAAAAAGATTTAAAAAAAAATTTTTTTTTAATTTTTTAAATTTTAACTCTACAGAAATACAGCTGGGCAGATGCAGAATATGGAAAGTTACAGATGAGAAAGACCCAATTTCTTCAACAAATACATGAAATGAAAATAAGACAGGAGGAAATTGACATGGATCACACAATTTACAAGGCAAAGCAACCAAACGCGCTATATACACCTGTTGGGTATATTTGGAAAAATCAAGTGTAAAAACCACTTCTGAGAAAATTTGGTAAAAACCATTTCTGAGACAATTTGAAGTACTAAACATAAGTTGATACTGAAGGACTATCGTTCATTTCATTTGCAGTTATTTCCTTAATCCTTATGTTATCAATACCTTCTGAAATATTTAGGTGAAATGAAATCTCACACCCTTTGCATATTACCCCGAACTCCTTGACTTAGTCTCACTTCACCTTATTCACTTGGATGAGCCCAAACCCACTTTAGCCAACTCTCCACCTTCTCTGGATACTACTCAGCTAAATATATCTGGAGAAAAACTTACCACTATGTGAACCTAAAGTGAGCTAGTCAGCAATCATTTACCTCAAATGGATTACTTATGCTGCCAGGAAATTACACTTGAATTCTCCTAGTCCCTGCTACATGACTTCTCTCTTCAAACCTCTTAACACTTACTCCTCCATTGTCTCTTTCTTACCTCTATTTTCTCACTGAAACAGAAAACACAAGAGCCCTTTCTATGATCTCCCACCCCCACCCATCTACACTCTCTTTTAGTAGGACAAAGTGCCTGCCCTCTGAACACTCAATCCCACCCTATCATCTTGCCTATTCAAGGGCATTACTTGGCGATTCTCTCCTACATCACTTTTTCCCTCTACGCTAGATCTTTACCTTAGGTATATATATACATGGTTTTATTTCCTCTACTTAAAAGTTCTGACCCCATTTCGCCCTCCAGCTTTTTTTCTCATTCTCTTCACCAAAAAAAAATTATCCCCAGGTGTTATATATGCACTCTCTCTTCTAGTCCTCTTTTCCCAATTAGAGTCATTCAAATCAGTATGAACTTTTAACATTCTACCAAAAACTGCCAAGAAAAAAACCAGTGATCTCACACTGTTATAACCAACGCTCATTTCTCAGACCTCTTTTTGCTTGCCCTATGATCAGTGTTTGATGTAAATGATCACTTCATGTAGACACACTTATTCATTTGGCTTCCACTGTACCTTTTATCTTGGTTTTCTTCTTATCTCACTAGATGCTAGTTCTTCCTACAGAATCAGAATTAATTCCATTTTACCAACAGAAACCCGAAGCCCAAAAAGGTTTAAGCAATTTAACCATCATCATAAGGCTAAGAAGTAACAGAGTCAGGCTTTGTATCTGATTAAAAGTTAAAACTACTTTTTTTTTTAAGATTTTATTTATTTATCTGACAGAGAGAGATACAACAAGAGAGGGAACACAAGAAGGAGAGCAGTAGAGGAAGGGGGAGCAGCAGAGGGAGAGGGAGAAGCAGGCTTCCCGCCAAGCAGGGAGCCAATGTGGGACTCGATCCCAGGACCCTGGGATCATGACCTGAGCCGAAGGCAGACACAACGACTGAGCCACCCAGGCACCCCTAAAGCTACTTTCTAAGTGAAATAAGCCAGTCACAAGAAGACAATTATTGTATGATTTCATTTACATGAGGTATACTAAAGTAGTCAAACTCAGAGAGACAGAAAGTAGAATGGTAGTTGCCAGGGGATGGGGAAGGAAGTTACTGAATGTGTGCAGTTTCAGTTTACAAAAGAAGAATTATGAAGATGGATGATGGTAATGGTTACCCAACATTATGAATGTATATAATACTACTGAATGCTAAACTTAAAAATGGTTAAAACAGTAAATTTTACGTGTATTTGCTACAATAAAAAAAAAAGACTGAAAAAAAGTCAAAGCAACTTTCACTATGCTATGCTGCCTCCCTAACAAAGGGAAGTAGAGCTATTTTTGAAACAGAAATGGGTTCTGGGTAGTCAAAATACAGAAGGAGGTAAATAATCCTTATAAAGTTGCTTGAAAAAATATAAATGGTGAGACTAATCATCTGCACAAAAAATAGCACATCTATTTTTTTTAAGTGCTATTGATAAACTATTCTCTTACATGTTAACTTCTTGAGAACAGAATACAATGACTAAAGTTTTTAGACTGATGATACAAAATACCTAACACAGAGAGCTACAGAGTCAGAAACTGTTCCTATTCTAGAGGACTATCTGGCAAAGCAAGTGCCCTTTTTGAATGAAATGAATATTCCAAAAACAACCTAGAAAATATAAAATGTTGTGTCAATCTACAGAGGTTGATGTGAACAGCCCATCATCCAAATGCCACTATTCGAACCGGATTCTACTTAAAAGAAAAAAAAAAAAAACCATCTGATCTTCGCTGACTTTCCCCAGTAAAACTTAACAATGGTAAGAAACTGGCTTTGTCCAGCTGAGGTTAGTATTTTGGTCCTGTTATTATTAATCATTTGACTTCTTTGTGGAAGTTGAGAAGTCTTATTTATCAACCTCATATGAGCTTAGTTAATATTTTGAATATGTTTGAATCAAGGTAGAGATGGATCACACTTTAGAGAATGGATAAAAGTGTTACTGAGCTAAGAACTCAAAACCAGAGGCACCTGGCTGGCTCAGTTTAGGTTAAGCATCTGCCTTTAGATCAGGTCATGATCCTAGGGTCCTGGGATTGAGCCCCATGTTGGGCTCCTCTGCAGGGAGTCTTCTCACCCCTTACCTCTCTCAAATAAATTAAAAAATAAATAAAAGAAAAAGAAAAAAAAAGAAATATGAAAACCAGGCTCTGGACCTGGGGTCATTCCATCAGAGTCATAATTTTGCCTAGGTAGCCAACCACTCCACTTCTTGGTTTTTTGAAATGTGAGACGGGTAATCTTAAAATTTAAGAGAGAGCTCTTTAACTCGAAAGCAGCAAGGAGATCATCTTTATTTCCAAATCCTGAGGTGAGATTTGGAAGTGGGGGGAGTATGAGAGAATGAAAGAAATGGTAGCACGTAAATTGTCCAACACTATAGTATACACCTGAAACTAATGTAACACTATCAACTATAGTCAAATTTTTTAAAAAGGTAGCAAATTGGGCGAACTCTTTCTAGGAGCAGCAAGAGGAGCACATCTGCCCACAGAGCAACACCCTTCCCCTATTTTGGGGGGAGTCTGGCAAAACACAGTGCTGGTAGAGAAAAGGGTGTAAGAATGCATACAATTTAGGATGTTTCCCAAGACTTTGAAATCAACAGGCAGATCTCTCCTCTAAATAATCTGCAGTGACATACCATATTTTTATCTTAGACTAAAAGGTTTCCAAAACAGACTTGAAAACTGCCAAGGATTACAACAGACTTTTAAAAACAGCTACGCCAGAGTCAGCAGGTATGTAGGCCTGACTAGTCAATCCCCTTTTCCTCCAATCCAGGCCAGGTGTCACTACTGATCCTGGCAGCATAAAGTCCGTCCCGACTCCAGATCTCAGAGAAACAGTTTTTCATTATCTTAGAACTATTTACCTTAAAGAAACACAGGACACTATTTACCAACACAGAAAGATATGCTTTCATAATTAAATATTTTAAGAAATGGCTTAAAAAAACAACTATAACCATCGTGGGAAAGCTAGTGTTGCAAAGCAGAGTTACAAACCATAACACAACTAGTAAGACCATCCTGGAGCATCTAAACTAAGAGCATCCCAACTGTACACGGTAAACTTAGAAAACCTGCCATCTAGATAGGGAAAAAAAATTAGGAATCCAAATATTCTCTACCCTACAATTCCAGAAATGCTGTGCGCATGTGCATGCAAGTGAGTGAGTGTGTGTGGGTGCAGTGAGGAGGTTGGGACAAGAATCACAGGGAAAGTTTTTATAAAAACCCATAGGGAGGGATTTATCAGAATCTAAAACAGAAAAGAAGACAAGAACAACTACAGAAGTAGACTAGAATGAATATATTCACAAAGGTCCTTGTAAAAAGTTATACTCCACCCCACAGCCCCAAATAGAGTCATAGTTCCCTAATTATACCCTTTATATTAAATCTATTTTAATCATCCTCTGGCTAAGAGTGAAAAGAAAATAGCTGATGGAGACAGGGACATAAAGAAAGGGATATGAGCCTGTGGGCTATTTTTCTTCCAGGAATCAAATTTACACTCAATCAAAATCAGAGACAATCAAATATCTGAATGCTCCCCATGGGAAAAAAATATGTAATTACAAAAACAACCACTAACTGGGGGTTGAAATCCACTAATCATAACAACCCATAGACAAAAGGTGTGCCAACAGCCTGCCTCTCCCCCATCTATACCTAACCTTCAAAATCAATCTAATGGGAAACCAACAGAAGTGCCTAAGAACCCACCTATGCCCTACCTAAATAAAAAGCAAGTCAGCATAGTGGTCAAACACAAGTCAAGTGTAACACACACAGCACAATGATTCTACAAAAGAAAGAAAAAGGAAAAAAAAAAAAAAAGAAAGAAAGAAAGACTCCAGAAATAGAAAAATATTCCACAGGGGCGCCTGGGTGGCTCAGCGGGTTAAGCCTCTGCCTTAGGCTCAGGTCATGATCCCAGAGTCCTGGGATGGAGCCCCAAATCGGGCTCTCTGCTCAGCGGGGAGCCTGCTTCCCCCCCCTCTCTCTGCCTGCCTCTCTGCCTACTTGTGATCTCTGTCAAATAAATAAATAAATAAAATCTTTTAAAAAAAGAAAAGAAAAATATTCCACAAAAAATTATTTCTTGTGCTTAAAGAAGTTAAAGAGAACATAACACTGATAAATAAAAACTATAAATAAAGAAGTCAACTATGGGACAACACAAAGTGAGATAGAAAGGTAAGAGTGTAGATCTAGCAGGGGAAGAAGTATTTGAATACTAGAATCTCTAAAAGAAGACTGGACCAAAGAAGGAAAGTCACAGAATACATAAGCACATTTCCTACTAAAACAAAAGGCAAACACTGGCAAAAATTAAAGACTTTTTTATGGAAAAACAAAAGAGGGACACCTGAGTGGCTCAGTTGGTTAAGCGGCTGCCTTAGGCTCAGGTCATGATCCCAGCGTCCTGGGATCGAGTCCCACCTCGGGCTCCTTGCTCGGCGGGGAGCCTGCTTCTCCCTCAGCCTCTGCCTGCCTCTCTGTCTGCCTGTGCTTGCTCTCATTCTCTCTCTCTCTGACAAATAAATAAAATCTTAAAAAAATAAAATTTAAAAAAAAGAAAAACAAAAGAGATGATAACGTAATATCTAAGAGAGTAATTACCTATGCTGTAACTCAGTAAATGTACCCTTTGGTATTTACCAAAGAAAAAGAAAAATGTACTTCCATGAAATACATTTATATAAATGTGCATAATAGTTTTATTCATAGTTGCCCAAAATTGAAAACAACCGAAATGCCCATCAACAATGAAAAGATAATCAAATTGTGATATAGCCATACAAATACTACTCAGCAATAAAAAAAGAATGAACTACTGATACATACACATATATATGACTCTCAAACATCACACTGAATGAAAAAGACCCAAAAGATTCCATTTCATGAATTTGCAGTGATAACAGTGGCTACCCTTCTGCTTACTGATGAAAGTATTCATATTTAGTATCTTAAATGAGGGTGATTTATATTGGTGTATATATATTTATCAAAACCCAAAATGTACATTTGAGGTCTATACATTTCACTTTATATGAATTTTACCTTAACTAAAAAACATTCTGTACTCAAACACTTGGTCAAGTATGAAAACAAACAAAAGGACATTTTCAGACAAGCAATTACTAACAAAGCATACAACCATGTACCTTTCTGAATTACTCATTACGGCATTGTTTATGACAAAAAGTACAAACAACTTAGGTGACCATTAATAAGAATGTATGGACGGGGCGCCTGGGTGGCTCAGTGGGTTAAAGCCTCTGCCTTCGGCTCAGGTCATGATCCCAGGGTCCTGGGATCGAGCCCCACATTGGGCTCTCTGCTCAGCGGGGAGCCTGCTTCCTCCTCTCTCTCTGCCTGCCTCTCTGCCTACTTGTCATCTCTGTCTGTCAAATAAATAAATAAATAAAATATTTTAAAAAAATAAGAATGTATGGTTAAATGAGTTACTGTGCAGCCATACTACGGAAAATCAAGCAGCTGTGAAAAGAATGATGTTAACTATTGGTATTATACTGGATTATTCACTTCATAGTTTAGGATTAAGCAAATAAGTACTTAGGTTAAAGATGTTAGGAGCCAAGATTTTCAGGGTAAGGAAACATGTATAAATCAAAGAAATTAAGCGAAAACAACACCATAGTTGACTTGAGAATATCAATATAAACTCATGATTTTATTTTTTTAAGATATCTATCTATCTATCTATCTGAGAGACAGTCCACACAAGTGGGGGAGGTGGAAGGGAGAGGGATAAGCACACTCTAAGCTCAGAGCAGGGCTTGATCTCGGGACCAAGATCATGACCAAGCTGAAATCAAGAATCAGATGTTTAACCAACTGTGCTACCCACGCGCCTCTACACTCATGATTTTAAATTTGTTCTTAACTACATAGTGAAATGCTCCAGAAGTAATGTTATCTCTGGAATAACATCACCCCTAATCCTCAGTTTTGAGAAAGACAAAGTTCTTTGTAAAATGGCCAACTACAAGTTTGTGGCAAGAAAGGTATAAAATGTGTAAAGCCTGAGACATCCTTGAGTGCCAAAAACCCAAGCCAACATGATACAGGAGCCAGCTAAAAGGGGTCCTCCACTGGCCAAAGCTGTAACAATTGGAGCAAAAATAATAACCGAATGAAATGGAATAAAAAATCTATGGATAAATGATCATTATCAGTCCTGCAGAAAACAGAGCTGGCAGTGCTATAAAGGGGGGATCGGTAGCAGGAAGAAACTACTGCAGTAACCAAGGCATGAATAAAGCAAGAGGGGAGAAGTAAGGAAAGGGAAGGCCACAGGTGCACATTAGCCACCATCTGGGGTAGCTTTTAAACTAAGAAAATTGGTAACTAAAGAGAAAGATTTAAGTGTTTACCTTTTCACCAGATACCACCTTTCAGAATTGACCAAACAGCTCCAGTTGAATAGTCTTACTTTACAAGAATGACAGCTAATAAATGAAGAATAAAACAAATAAAAAAGGTAACTTCATTTTGTAATTCCTTCTTTAGGCTCATAGGTTTAAACCGTGTTTAAACCATTAGATGAATCATCGGTACTGGTGTAATGCTAAGGGAACACCATCACCCAAGTTGTTTTCTGATCATAAGGCAGAAAACGTTCGACAGAGAAATAAAAGGTTACCTTCTTCATCAATCTTCGCAACACTAATGGGGGGAGAACCAGATACTGACTTTGTCTCTCAATATGACAATATGACGGAACATGAGGTACACATCAATGTTTACCTTGATTAAGAAATAGAGGAAATGACCAGATGACGCCAAAGATGCAATCAGACCAAATGAGAACACAGGACTTTCCTGCAGGGTAACTGGTCTGCTGCTTTCAACAACCTGGTGTCAAGACTATTTTATTTTAGATTTGAGAAGAATTAAGGGTTATAACCAGATGCAATCAATGGTCCCTACAGAGGATCCACAAATCAGCCATAAAAGACATTTTGTGGACAGCTGGAGAAACATTTAATACCTAGTTCATATTTAAAATATTAGTGAATAAATATGAATCATGTTATTTTGGCCATATATAAAAATGTTTGTTAAAAGGCACTCTGGAGTTAAATATTTTATTTTAATTATATTGGCCAGATTTTGTTCAAGGAAAAGGGAGTTACAGCCATTCTCAACTCACAAAATGCTAAATTCAACATCTCTCTTTTCCTTTTTGCATTTCCTCTTCCATTCTTTGTGTTTTGCTTCTTTCTCAAACATGGAGGAAAAAAAAAGGAGAGGGACAGAGGAAAGGAAAGGGGAAAACCAGGAAGAAATAAACTCATGTGCAAAAGACCCTTTGATGTGACTGATCAGGCTCCAATTAGGGCTACAAGTTAAAGCATACAGCTGACCTCTGAACACATCTGAAAATCCACATGTGACTTCTGACTCCCCAAATGACCAGTAGCCTACTGTCAACCTCACGCCTTACCGATTACATACACTTTTGATTAACACATATTCTGTATGTTGTATGTAGTATATACTGATTATAATAAAGTAAGCTAAACAAAAGAAAATGTTAAGAATATCATTAGGAAGAGAAATACAGTACAGAAGTATACTGTAAAAATTCCACACAAATGGACCCATGCAGTTCAAACCCATATTGCTCAAGAATCCATTACATTTGAAGAGGTAGTGACACTAACCTCGGTGCCAATTTCTTCCAATCTAATTTTTCACTAAATTCAATTGATTTTCACCTCTTCAGGATTAAATGTTTTCTCCAATTTCATTGCTACTGATTTCATTTAGACCCTCCTCATTTCTCAGCTTCAAGGATTAAACAATCTCCTCTACATGCACCTTTCAGAGAGATGCCTGCTCCTATCACCGTCCTGCTTAAAATTCAAGATGGCCCATCTGCCTATCTGCCTAAAGTCCAATCGTCAAAGTCCCCTACAATCACCTCACACAGTCTGCACCTCGCAGCATCTCGTGTAAGCTCTAGCACATTACACTAATGAACTGAACTAAACTTTCTTTCTTTCATGACCCAGAGTCACATTTTCTTAGAAGAGAAATCTAAAAGCAGCTCAGTACATTTGAACCATGCTTCCTTAGGGAGCTTTCTTTACGGAATCATTCATTCAACAAATACTTACTCATCACCTTCTATGTGCCATGTATACTCTGCCAGGTGCTAGGAATAAAAATAAGAAATACATGATCATGGAGCTTAACCTACTGGAGGAGCAAAAATAGTTTCACAACCATGTAATCACACTACAACCCTTTCTTATTTCTACAGACATCACTCTAAGTTAGGACTTTGCCATTCCTCAACTAATATAATGGACTCTTATAAGTGGTATTTATACTTTTAAGATTACAACTAATCAGGACGCCTGGGTGGCTCAGTTGCTTAAGCGGCTGCCTTCGGCTCAGGTCATGATCCCAGCGCCCTGGGATGGAGTCCCACATCTGGCTCCTTGCTCGGCAGGGAGCCTGCTTCTCTCCCTCTGCCTCTGCCTGCCTCTCTGTCTGCCTGTGCTCACGCTCTCTCTCTCTCTCTCTCTCTCACTAATAAATAAATAAAATCTTTAAAAAAAAAAAAAAGATTACAACTAATCTACATATCACTCTCAAATTATTCCTCCTAAAGTTGAGTTCTCATTACACTGGAAAATCCAGGAAAAAGAACTATTCTTTGTAAGGACCTGGAAGATCATCTAAAATGATTTCTGGTCCTATACCATCTTTAAAACTATGATTCTATGTCATCCTCTATCCCATCACTGCCTCAACTCTGCTGCTTAGACAACATTCAAATGTCTCAGTTTAGAATTCAAAATATTCAACCTTTCCAGACTTTATTTCAATACTTTTCTTTTGATACAACTGACAGACAACTGCCATCCTTCAAATATGCTCCACTATCTTCTTTCCATTCCCCCATTATTACAAAAAACACCAAGCCACTACATGAATGCCACTTAAAAAACAAAATAAGACAACAATAACAATAACAAAAAAGCCTCCCTCTTTGAACACAATCCAAACAATAATTTATTCACAGGTACATTAAAAAATTGGGCATAACAATACTAATTTAATCTGATTTTGTTCCTACCAAGATGTGTAAGACATTTAAAATGTAAATGTCATATAAACATAATAATTTGATACTTTAAAAAATGAAAACACTCTGAAATTTTAAGTTGATGGTAATTATGGCTGAGATGGCAGGCCTAAATTACTGTAAATTACTTACTTACCTTCTGTTTTTTCCAGGTATATTAGTTGAATTCTACACATGAAAAACATGTGACTGTAAATAAAACCAGCCAGCCCCCTTGGACTACATTCTTAAGCCTTCTTTAGAGTCTCAAGTCAGTTAAGGCACTGCTATATCACATTTTAAACCCCAACCATCCTATCAATGTGATCACAAATTGTTTTCTTTTTCTCTCCAAGTTTCCTCCATGACTGATGGGCCAATTAAAAGTTTACACAAACGATAAACCTCATTCAGAAGCTATCCTTGGTGGTAAAACTATCAGCAGGTCTGTCACTAGTTCCCTGTGGCAGGCAAACCAAACATAAACAACGTAAGAGCAATGTAAATCCTAACTGTGGATCTGGAGAGTCAAGGGCTAATCTTATATTTAGCCAACGATACTACTGCATATCTTACAACTCACGATAATCTCTCAAAAAAGTTATTTGAATTGCACAGGAGAGACAGAATAAAAAGCTAGTAAAAAAAACAAAAAAAACAAAAAACAAAAAACAAACACAAAACCCAAGGTACCAAAAAGACCCTACTAAAAAGTGAAACTGTCATCTTGGTTTTCTCACCTTCCTTCCTCTATGATCCCCACCCATTTTACAAGCCAGAAATAGGGGCACTATCCTTAACTCTATCCCACGCAACTCCAGCCTTCACATCCAGTCTGCAGTTCCAGCCCATTTTAACTTCCTAAATCTTCCTCTCGCCCACTGTGCCTCCATTCCTGGGCTCTTCCCTGAGATATGAGCTAATCCAACGGACTCAGATCCACGTTCTTCTGCTGCCCTCTAACTCAAATGCAGCCTAGACACTATCCAGAATGACCTCCTAAAAATATAAGTACTTACCTCAAGGTCCTAAAACCACATCTCCTTCATCTTTGTACCCGTGGACTAACACTGCACCTGACATAAAGGAGGCTCAAAGATGAGCGGAGCTAAACAGAGGAGACCCAGGCTCATTTACAAAACAAAGTTTTTTGACCTGACTCCTGTGTGCCTCTCCAGTCTTAGCCAATCAATTCCCGCTTACTTCTCACAACACTCCAGGCCTTAGCATGTGCTATGGCTCCTGCCTGAAACGCCATTCTCCCTCCCCTCCAGATACCTCAGGGACTCTAGTCATCTTCAAATGCCAAATCAGATATCTAACTTCAAAAAGGTCCTTCTTCCCTATCCCTCCCAAACACAGGAGCTTATCATGCCCTGCTTTGAGCTATCCGACCCTTGAAGATATTTCTATAATAGTATCTTTAACTCCACCTTTTTTTTAACGTCTCACTCACCTACTCTAATATAGCTCCTTGGCTTTATATTTTAAATATTTTTTTCTCTCTTCAGAGCCTGGAAAATAGTTAAGTAGTTGGTGAATAATTGGAAAAATTCAAGGAGAGAAGCTGTGATAGTTTAAAAAAAAAAAAAAAAAGAGGAAACATTTTGTAAAAGACAAGTGTACTAACAGAAGCAGTGCCCATTTTACCACCACCAAGAAAAACTAGTATCTAGGCTTCTAATCTTGAAGGCAAAACCTAGAAAAACCAGACAGAAAGGACCAAAAACTGAGAATACTGGTTCTAGGACAGCCTGGGATAAGACTCAAGGGGACAGCCTTAAAGACTTAAATAGTGTAAACATAACCTCAGTGACACACTCTAGCAAAAAAAGGGCAAACCCTGAACGGATGGGGGTAATGGCAAAACTGCCACGTGCCTATCTGCCACAAGGCACTAGGCAGAAAAAACCAACAGTATTTGCACACCCACCACATGACAGGCCTATCTGGCCCTTTCAGTACATTATCTCATTTAACCCTCAGGACTCCTGTAAGTAAACACTATTATTCTCCTTACAAACACAGGGAATGTCCAGAGAATGAGTAACTTGCCTGAGGTCAGAGATACTAGTGGCACAACTATGATTTTAACCCAAGTTCGATCCACAGATCTGTGCTCTCAACCACTATGCAGTCATTTACCTGTATCCTCCTCAATTTAATTCTCAAAGCAACCCATGAGGTAGATGCTATCCTCATTTTATTTTAGGTGAAGACACAGGGTTTAAATAATCTGCCCAAGGTCACACACTTTGTAAGTAGTAGCACTGAGGTCTGAATCTCAGACAATCCAGCCACAAAGCTCCTTATACAAGCCTAAAATTATGTCACTGACAAAGCCAAGATCTCATGCTCCTTCTCAAATATTGTATTGCTGAGACCATGAGCCCTCCAGTTTCCTTCTCAGACATCTCATCTTCCTGGGCTATTCCACACCTGCCTTCCCTACTCCCAAACTCTGCCTAATACTCTAAGAGAGCAGAACTCAAACACAATCACCTCAGAACGCTTACACACTCTTAAAAATTCACAAGTACCTCAAAGAGCTTTTATTTATATGGATTACACCTGTCAACATTTGCCATTCTAGAAATTAGAAGAAAATTTAAAATATGTATTAACTCATTAAATATAAAACCTACCACGTTTTTTTTTTTTAAGATTTTATTTATTGGGGTGCCTGGGTGGCTCAGTCATTAAGCATCTGCCTTCAGCTCGGCTCATGATCCCGGGGTCCTAGGATCAAGCCCCGCCTGCATTAGGCTCCCTGCTCAGCAGGAAGCCTGCTTCTCCCTCTCCCACTCCCCCTGCTTGTGTTCCCTCTCTCAATGTCTGTCAAAAAATAAATAAATAAATTTTTAAAAAGATTTTATTTTAAAAAAGGATTTTATTTATTTATTTGTCAGAAAGAGATAGGAAGAGAGCAAGCGAGCGCCCTCATGGGCACAAGCAAGGAGAGCAGCTGGCAGAGAGAGAAGCAGACTCCCTGCTGAGCAAAGAGCCACCCAGGCAGCCCAAACCTACCACATGTTAATAAACATCTTCATGAAAAGTAACTATCTTCGAAAACAAAGTACAATATCAGGAGAAGGATACTGTCTTACCTTCTTGCAAATCCCATTAATAAATGACATACTAAAAGACAGCTGGATTCCCCTATCTGCTCTGAAGTCAATCTGATCAGATACCACACATTTTTTTAGGTTCTGGAAAACTCCACTATGTACTCATGAGAGAATAAGAATGAAAAAGACAAATGATATCTTAGTAATATCTCTAAGAACTTAAGGTTAAGGTTTCTTTTTTTTTTTTAAGATTTTATTTATTTATTTGACAGAGAGAGATCACAAGCAGGCAGGGAGGCAGGCAGAGAGAGGAAGGGAAGCAGGCTCCCCACTGAGCAGAGAGCCCTTTGTGGGGCTCCATCCTGGGATCATGACCTGAGCTGAAGGCAGAGGCTTTAACCCACTGAGCCACCCAGGTGCCCCAAGGTTAAGGTTTCTATAGCCAACTCCTCCTCCCCCCAAAATCTCATACACAACTTCCTTAAATCTTTTTTCAAGTAGTACAAAAATAATTTTCAGTACAAATTGGTTTAACTAAAATTTCCAACCAATAAGACCTCTTTGAAAACAAGGATCTGGAAATTATGGTAGAATATTCCTCCAAAACACAGAGCTGAACAGTAGGACAGAGTAGTCGAGATCAAGCTCTAAAAGGAAAAGACTGGCACACCCATCTGCATCCACAGTGCCTAACCTGTGACAGACAGCCTGTAACAGCCCGGGATCATTTTAACACTGCTGTTAAAATGCAATTCTAACCATGTGCACATGCCCAGTAACATAAGTGCATATAAAATACAGTCAGAGACGCACAGAGAGAAGCTTCCTATGCAACGACCATAGGAAACCACTAATTTTAAAGGCCAAAAATGGTTCAAATACTAGCAATTTCATTCAACCCAATACATTAACTCAAAATACAACTAAAAAGATATCCCAAGTATAGGTCATCCACAAATTTCAACTCAAAATAAATACAAGTATTTGTCAGGTTAGGTTTTTTATTCTCTATATTTGAAGTCAAACATACAGAATGAACAACATTCTTAGAAAAATACAACATGCCACCTAATCAGCAAAAGCTGAGTGCCCACCAATAAGCAGGGTGTTAAGGCAAAATCATGACTTGTGGGTACAACCTCACCAAGATCAAAAAGGTAAGGCGAGCAAAACCATCAATCCTAAATGTGCTCCTTAACATGAGATAAGCAACAACCATCTGGTTTATAGCTTCAGCACCAAATGATGGATACCAGCAGAAGTCTTTTCATTTCTTTCTTTTTTTTTTTTTAAAGATTTTATTTATTTGACAGAGAGAGAGATCACAAGTAGGCAGAGAAGCAGGCAGAGAGAGGGGGGGAGGCAGGCTCCCTGCTGAGCAGAGAACCGGATTCGGGGCTTGATTCCAGGACCCTGAGATCATGACCTGAGCCAAAGGCAGACGCTTAACCCACCGAGCCACCCAGGCACCCATTTTCATTTCTTTATCTTTTGTCAGATTTTCCATAATCTATTAGCTTCTCCCTCTCTTACAAGGACTCATAATAGTCGTGGGCCACTATTTAGTGAGGATTTTGGTCTCTTGAGGCACACAATATTTATTCTAGCTGCTCATTCATATCTACAATCACTTGGGATGTTTTAATGCACTGGCAACCAGTTTAACCCACTGGTCCTTTTTCCCCTAAAAGAAATTATTCATGAAACGCTGGCCTTACAATCAAGAAGCCTATAGTAACACTAGAAATTGCTCTAAAGCTACTAAGTGATGTTTCAGGAGATTTGCAAAGAAATCTAAAGCAACTCTGTTCAAATGGGAGTTTTGCTACACATGGCTTTTTTACTACATATATGTGATTATATTTTCCTACAAGAGTGAAATGCTTTAAAACTGGATTTTTGGCCAGCATGAAAGTCTTCTTGAGGTTTTTTATCTATAACCTAAAAAAGAATCACAAATATTAAGAATCTGCCAGATAGCTCTATTCCATCAACATGATTAGCTACCAATGTAAACGGTTATAAGTTTGGGACAGCAACTGGGTTCCTCCATATTATCAAATCTGTATCAGAGGTCCATTCTAAGCCACATCATCATGAGTGTGTGTTACGATGGAAGTGGGAGAGTACAGTAAAATTAAGAATACAAACCAGAGTCAAACAGACCTATATTAAGAAAGATGTGTTTACAATCATCTTTAAGGCTAAAGCTTCCTCATTTATAAAATGATATCTAACCCACAATTTTGGTACAAGGATTAACACATGTAAAGCACAATGCCTAACATATCGTTAGCATTCAAAAAAGCTAATTTTTTTCTGTGACTACATATCCCTAAGTCTGAGTTTCTCTAGTTTCCCTAAAATTAAAAACGAAGTGCTAATGCTTTAGATGTCCCAAATACAGTTTTCACTGTCAACAATTTTAGATGAAAACATATGAAGTCCTATTGTTCCACAAAACATGGCAGTTAGCTTCACCAGATCCTGCTTTATGATGCTGTGGTATTTGCATGCAACCATATACAATCTTATGAAAGAAAAAATTGCCCCCCAAAAAGGTGAGTGCAAATAGTATTTTTTACTTAATGTGAATAAATCTTCATTTCTGTTTGGTCTTCAATTAGCAGGGACTCCTCTAGTATCTTTTTTCTTCTATCCCACCACACCTCCCCTACTCAAAATTGGCCTAGGTAAAAAATCTATGTACAACAGCTAGATATACCCAAAGAAAAACCTCTAATACTCTTTTTGGACACAAAGATCACCAGCCTATTTTCTGTTTTGTTAGATCACCAGGTGCTAGCTTTGTAAGGCATATATTTGTAGCAATTAACTTTGAAAGAAAATTACTATGCCTGATGATTCCTTCTTTGCTACTATTCTACATTTATGGGTACCTGGGTGGCTCAGTTGGTTAAGGGACCAACTCTTGATTTCGGCTCAGGTCATGATCTGGGGATTGTGGGATTGGGCCACAGGGCTCCTTGCTCATCGGGGAGTCTGCTTGGGATTCTCTCATCCTCTTCCTCTGCCCCTCCCCTGCTCTTTCACTTGCACACTCTCTCTCTCTAAAAAAAAAAAAAATAATAATAATAAAATAAAAGTGCATCAAATATTTAACTCAACTTTGGACTGTTGAGCACAGGACATGAAACTTAGCAAGGTGTATGAAAAGTAAATTTTTAGTCTTCCACTAACTTAAGACTGAAAGTTCTAACATCATGATTTTACATCAGACCCACCTCCAATGAGGAAATTTTCCTGTTTCTGAACTCCCATAAAATTCTACAAAGAAAATAACTTTATGTGACCAAATAAAAAGGCAGTCATTTAAGCCAATACATCAGGGGAAACTCAGAAATGTAAACATATATATTAGAAATTTATTTCCTGTTTTGGACTTAAAGAAAACATAAGGCTGGCAACCAATATAGGTGTCTACCTTCTCTCAACCCTATCTCTTCTTTAAACGATTACTCTCTTTTCCATTTTAAACTTTTCAAACAGCAGTCTGTTAACCTTTTTCTTAACCTCCCATTTGCTTAAAACCTAACCTACAGTCTGACTTCTACCTCCCCAGATGCAGAAATATTTGCTCTGCTTATATTCATGTAACTGCCAAATTCTACTAAACCATTCTCAGAACTCATCCCACCCTAAACCTGGCCATCATTTGTCATCACTGAAAACTCCCTCTTGTTCAGCACTCCTACCTCTCTTGGCATCTGTAATTTTGCTCACTCCTATTCTCCTACCTCGTTAACCATTTTATTGCAGTCCTGTCCAAAATGTAATGTTGGCTGCTCCTAAGGATTCCCTTGGTCCTCTTCTCTTCCTGTCCTATACAAAGCTGAGCTCCATGTATGTGTTTCAGACTTAAGGGTATGTATACTTTCATTCTCCTCAACAGGGGCCATAATTCTCAAATGATTCTCAAATGGGGACTCTACCTCCCCCAAAAAGGTGAAAAGCATTTGTTCATACACTCTTCCCAAGTGATCTTCTAACTTCCAAAACTAATTATATACTGACCAAATCTATAAAACCCCCAACCACTCTCTGGTCCAGAAACCTATTAGACATTTCCACCTAAATATCTCACAGGCTATGTGAAACTTAGAATCAAAAGCAAGCTCTTCCACTTGCCCAAATCTGCTTTTTCCTCTACTTTCCAAGTTAAATCATACCAAGTTACCCAAGATAAAAAACTTCTGAATGGTACTCTATTTTTATAAGTCATTGCTTATCTGTCCCTAATTCTAACTGATATCTTTCAAAATTTATCCTATTCTTTTCCAGCTCCTATTATGCCCTTGACCTCTCACAAGGAATTAAATGAACTCTCTGGCCCCAGTTTCTTGACCCCTTTCATCCAACCTCCATATTTTTAATATGTGTCTCCTGAAAAAGTGTGTCACAATTTCCACACCCCTATCCACTTAACCTCTCAATGGATCCCCATTAAAGTCCCCACACTTCAAGAAAAAGCATAAGACTATTCACCAACTGTTTCTGACCACTTTTCCTGTCCCTCGCATCCTGGCATCCTATGTTTCACAGCCCAAGTTGTATGTAACCTGACTGCACATGCCTCCCCTCCATGAAAAGTCCTAGTTGGCCTGACAAGTGCCTATCTGCCCTTCAAAATTCAGCTCGAAGACCTCTGAGATGACTCCATCAAGTTTCCCAAGAAGAATTAGCTGTTCCTTCCTTAGCGTGCCCCAAATGCTTTGTATATATTCCTCATTGTATAACCTGATGAGTGCTTTATTGGTTCATTCGTCTTTATACCCCACTATAAATCCACTTGGGACAAAAGACCATAAGCCCCACAAGGATAGCAAGTCTATACATGGCGTCTGACATACGGGTGTCTGTGTATTTTTGGAACCAAGTTTTAGCACTATTTTAAAATGCTGTATTCAAGTATAATTAGTTCTGCTATATTGCTTGTTCTGAAATGTGAATTTGTTCCAACGTGATTGATATATCAGGGAATGTGAGCACAATGCAAAATTCTCATTTGTATACCATTTCCTATTTGCATCTACCACATTACATGAAGGTAGAAAACTGCACCCAGCTGAACAGAGCTGTGCAGAAATACACAAAACACACACACCTCAAACACTACCCGCGCCCCCCCTCAGTTCTCCCTGTGAGATATGAGCCACACCCACCCACCCACATCTGGTGTTACTATAACATTCCCTTTGATTTCAGGTAACCTGCCTTCTACCATTTCATAGGAACTCAAAAGCAGCAAACCTTTCCATGCCCATTTCCACAAGCAAACCAGGTCTTTCTCAATGTAAAGTGCCACATTTATTATAATATTTATATATCCCTTAGCCATTTCATATGTGTAAAACTGTGTTACCATTTTCATCAAGTTCGTTTTTAACAATGAGCCACTAAGTTTTTGAGCATTGTGTTTTGATCTCA
Source organism: Taxidea taxus jeffersonii (assembly GCA_003697995.1). Classification (NCBI taxonomy): domain Eukaryota; kingdom Metazoa; phylum Chordata; class Mammalia; order Carnivora; family Mustelidae; genus Taxidea; species Taxidea taxus. The sequence goes on from RCUC01137933.1 coordinate 25,153, forward strand.
TTTTCCCTGCAAGCCTGTAGTTTCTACTGCACAATTATGCATACCATGGTAACTTTCAGAACCTATATGCTGCTTCACAGAAGAATGGACTACATAAACTATCAGCTGTATGATGAGCTCTTAGACTTTAAGAAAATTTCAATACTCCAACTGCAGTAAATTACTGGAGAGAAAACTCTGCCCAAGTTTCACATACATACAGCTCATGTTCCAACCGACTATTAGAACAGTCACAACCTTTAAACTTGGTGCCTCCCACTTCTGGTAAGCAGAGGTGGTTTTCTCCAGCTTAGGCTCCACAGTCAGCCTAAGCCTAACTCAAAAAACAAGTTCTCCCTGCCTGAATTTTCAAGTATACCATGTTACGGGGTTTCATTGTTTTGACTGCTTTTAACTTCTAAAACCTCCTGACAGTTTTATTTTAAATTACCCTGTACTGTAGAGCAATCGGCCAAACCCTCACGTCCGTTACAAAGAGAACTAGAGAACACAACAAACACTATACCCAAGTTAAAAAGACTGAGAGTCACTATGCCATACTATTTTCCTATGTAGGGCCTCCATTCAATCCCCCACAGTGAAGCCAAAGTAGTATACAAATCACCTTGCTCCCCCAATAAAAATATTTTGGCTCCCTTCTTTTGGGATAAAGATATGAACTTCAGTTTTAGATGAGCAAGTGTGGTCCTTCAAAATCTAGGACACAGCTTTGCAGGATCATCTCCAGTTCCTCTCCCTGTCCCAGTATCACCACACAACGGGCCGTACCCTAACTTCTGGTACCTCATGCACCCACCATTCCCTTGTTTGAAATGGTCCCCTTACCCCAATTTGACAAACACCTATTCTGTGTTATTTTCTGTAAACTGGTCCCACACCTTCCACAAATTCATTCATCCTTTCTTCCATTCTCTCAGCATTTTTTACGCCTACAACACCTATAGGCTACACAGTAAAAATGAAGAATTCATTTCTGAATTTTCAGGGTCCAATGCTGTGTCCAGCATATACTATTCCTTGACACATAAATGAAGTTATCAAGAAAATATAAATGGATGAGGGAGAGGTAAAGACCCCACAAGGGTAAGGTTAAGGCAATGTATATATGAGTCCCCATTTTGGACCCAAATAACTTTCTTCTCTTTAATTATTCAAATACAAAAATATAGTGAATTCCAACTCTACTGCACCAGGCTCCGTGTACAGTAGGTCTACAGTTTAATTCATTTGGTATTTGATTTCACAGTGTTTTCTTTTCTTTTTTAGAGAACATTTTTTTTTTTAAGATTTTATCTATTTATTTGTCAGAGAGAGTGAGCACAGGCAGAGAGAGCGGCAGGCAGAGGCAGAGAGAGAAACAGGCTCCCTGCCGAGCAAGGAGCCTGATGCAGGACTTGATCGCTGGGATCATGACCTGAGCTGAAGGCAGCCGCTCAGCCAACTGAGCCACCCAGGCATCCCTTCACAGTGTTTTCTTAACCACGCTTTGTTGTAAAATGGCTACCTTCATAAAGTGAGAAGCAGGCAAAGTTAAAGAAAAAAATACATCAAAAGGGGAAGCTAAGGATTTGAAAACTAAAAATGAAACTTTTTTCTAGACAAGTAACATAAAGTTCCATTCACAACAAGCGTACATACCCACAAATCCAAGTCTTTTCTGCATTAAAACACATATCCTTAGCCGAACCTATATGGACTTTTCCAAAGTGATAAACACTTTAAAAGCAGAGTTTCCCAAGCAGTGTACCCTGCACCTGGGAAAGTTACAAGTGTGAGGATACTGGTCACTCACCCCTCAAGGCCCAAGGGCTACAACTGTGAGTGCACTGACCATCTATTCCAGTATGCCTTACATACATGATCCCTTTCTACTGCACTACGATAATAAAAAACCTTATGCTTCACAGAACATAAGAAGGTTAACGTGCGTTTTGTGGGATGCCTAAGCACTGACCAAAAGGCATATTTATGTCTTTTTTTTTTATTTGCAGTCAGGACCACGTTGTATAACCAACCTCATCTCTAGTCAAGAGAAAATAGCCTGAAATGTCCCAATAATTGTAGTTTTAATGTGCCACCAAGATTTAAGAAAACTGAAAACACCTACAAACCAAATAGGCATTCAAAAGGGCTTCTTCATCTACATTAGCACGGATCAAGACATTTCTGAAACTCTGCAAGCATCAACTTCCAGAATGAATCGTCTCAGTCTCACGAGAAAATGTCTTCTATCGCACCCTTATTTCAGACTACTTCATTCAGTATCTTGTTCACCTGCAAACTGAAGAGACACAATGACCACAAGTAACTTCTACTCATTAAAACACCTCAGCCCTCCCCAAAGAACTGATCTCCAGCAAATACCTCACATTCTCCTGTGCTTTCCCTCCTAACTGCAAGCACCTTGGGCAAGTCACATAAACCTTTCTGGGTCTCAGTTTCCACACCGGTAGCTTTTCAAAGATTTTGTTTAGAACAGGCTGACTGGACTAGATCACTGGTCTAAAAATACTGAGCAATTGTCATTCTAAAGTCATCACACTCTGAAGACGGTGGTAACTGCTCTGACAGCATCTACAAAGAAAGTCTTCAGAACATTTTGATGCATGACCACATCAGCCCCTAGAGCCTACAAAACTGTTGTGAAATGGTAAACCCTAGCGAGCTGTGACAAACACCCAGCGTTACTGTGGCCGTTTTAGTTCTCACTTGTTCATATTCCCTTCCCTCCTCCTCAAAGTTAAATCTCCAGACACAAGAATGCAAGAAATTCCACACTAGCACTAGTGAGACAACCCACTCAGAAAACAGGTTAAGTATGGGAACTCAAATTCAAGCAGACAGTTTAAACCAACGTCAGCTTCACACCGTAAATCCAAGAAGGTCAAGCAAGAAAACTATTCACAATGTTGACATCCACTGTAACAGTTAAAGAAAAGGTTACAGGTGTTGGAGAGCAGGTTCCTGGGGAAGCAGAGGGAGGGAAAGCGTCAAAAGGGGAAAAAGTTTCCAGAGAAGATGACGATTGGTGTTTAGAAATAAAAAGGGAGAGGGGCGCCTGTGTGGCTCAGTAGGTTAAGCCTCTGCCTTGGGCTCAGGTCATGATCCCAGGGTCCTGGGATAGAGCCCCCCCCCCATGGAGGGGGTGTCTCTGTTCAGCAGGGAGCTTGCTTCCCCCTCTCTCTGCCTGCCTCTCTGCCTACTTGTGATCTCTCTGTCTAATAAATAAATAAAATATTTCCAAAAAAAAAAAGAAAGAAAGAAAAAGGGAGAGACGCGGGTTGGGGTTACGGGACAAAATTGCTTCAAAGTAATTAGGGCTGCCTCTGAGCTGCGAGCAGTAACAGAAATCCCTTCATCTGGCGCTAAGTGCCTCTTCTGCCAGGTCCTAGACACTCCCACCCCCTCCCCCGAAATCTGCGTTAAACTGAATTTTAAGTACTTTTGGGGTGCAGGGGGGTCAACAGTTGGTTTCCCGCGTTGCAGTAACTGCGAAGTTCCACACTCCACGACGCACGATCCCACACGGCCACTCCGCCAAAGTTGCCACCCATCGTGGCCAAGAGTCCCGGACACCACCTCGCCGCCTCTAGGCAGCCGCAGCCGGGGTCCCCCGGCCATGGCCCCCGCCCTCGCCGTCAATCAACGCCCCCCGCCCCGGGGCCAGGCGCGGGGGGCGCGGCCTAGGACCGGGCCGGAACACCACCGCGGCGCGTGCAGAGGCCCCCAACAGCCGCCAGCTCCGCCGCCCACAGAACTCAAGTGGCCCGCGCTACGGCCCCGCGCGCCTCGGTCCCGGGCGGCGCGACTGAGTGGGGGCCCGTGCGTCACCAGTGCGGGGAGCAGCGCCCGGCACGGCCTCGGGCCCCGCTCGCTCACCTCTCGGGATGCGCCGCCTTCCTCCGCCGCTGCCGCCGCCTCCTCCCTGTGAGTGCAGCGGGGTCTGACCTGTGGAACCACCATACCAGTCCCGCCCGCTGCTGCAGCGCCGCCGCCGCCGCTACTCCGCCGCCTCAGCCGCCGCTCTTTGTTCCCCCTCCGAGCGCCACCGCGTCAGCCGCCCGCCTCAGCCGCCCCGACGGGCCGCCACTACGCCCTCCCGCCCTCTCGGCCCCCGGCCTCGCCCTCCTCGCTGCGCCCGCTGCCGCCTTCGCCTCCGCGCCGCCGACGCCGCCGCCACCGACGCCGCCGCCTCCTCCTTCGCGCCCCCCTCGTTTTCATTGAAAGCAAACAAGCATCATGGCGGCTGCCGCCGTCCCCCAGCCAGCGAGCTCCCCGACCGCCGCCGCGGCTCCAACATCCCGGCCGCCCATTGGCCGCCGCCGCCGGGCGCGACCATTCGGGGTCCGGAGGGGTGGCTCGTTCCGCATGCCGCTCGCCAAGCCCCGCCCCCTCGCGCCCCCCCCCCGCGCTGGGCGAAGGTGGGCCTGCCCGGCGCGCGCCTCTTCGCGCTGGGCTCCGCGGCTTCTCTCCTGCTCCGTCCACGCTCTCTCCTCTTCTCCACTGGCCTCCCTTTTCCCTATCTATTCCCTCCGCCGTGTTTGGTCTCAGGCTGCTCACTTTGGCTCCTCTCTCCGCTCCTTGCCCTCGATCCGCTGCGCCTTCGTTCTCCCAACCATCGTGTGGAGACGCGCACCGGCTCTCCGACTGGACTTGAGCCAGTGCCTTTGATCCGCCTCGAGAGGAGACACTCGGTCGTGCACAGTCAGACGCGTGATGCTTCTTCCTGCCTGGAATATGCAGAAAAACGTTAATTAGCGGTCCCTTTCGGTCCAGTAACTTAAGGGACAGCTCTGCTGGTGGGATCCCAGCCCAAGAAACTGTCCGCGGCTGCCTTCAGGAATCCAGCGGTTCTGTGCAGGTGGTGGTTGGAGGTGAGCAGAGATTGATGGTGATGGTGCGGGCCTCGGTGCACGTTAGCTGGTTAACTGGTTGACCAGCTGGTTACCTGGTTAGCTGGTTGAGGCCTTGGGCTGGAGCCAGAATATCGAGATGTATCAGGCTCCACCCTGCCCTGAGTAAGCTCCCCATCTAGGAAAAGAGAGAGACACCCAACGAACAAATCCTTTAGAGACCCAAGCGGAGGGACATGGTGCGGACGAAAAGGATCGCCATTTGCCCACTACAGGGCAAACGAGGATGGGCCATGGTCTCCTTCCTGAAAAATCCATCCTGAAGAAGTGGGTGTGAAATGGGTTCCAGGAATGAACAACAGCAACAAAGTGAGACACCCCCTCCCTGAAGGCCGACTTGGGCTACAAGGACATGGAAATGGGTGGCTGCTTCCTGCTGGGGCAGCAGAGAACTGGAAGAGCAAGGAGAAGATTGGAGTACCAAAGCTGTTGGAGTTCTGTGCTTGACTCTCTCCAGCATGGCCTGGGGGTGGTCCTTACCTGTATTCTTCCAAGAAATCAAGTGACAGCCCAGTCTTCGAGGGCCAGAGGACAGCACTTGAGCAACACCAAAGCCCTGGGGAGGGAGGGGGAGATTGAGAAAACAAGTGCAGACTGACCTCTGGGCATCCCTTCACATCCTCCAACTCCAGACCTCCCAGTACTGGCCCTGTGCAGCCCCTGCTATTCAGTATCACCTGGCTGAGAGGCTGACAACCATCTGGGTCTCTACCCCATTTGAGTACTGTGCCCGGGCAACCTGTGTTCTAGCCTGGACAGAGGGATGCCTTTTTGTAATTCGTCTGCCCAGAGTAAACTACTTTTTACAATTAGCACAGTGTGAATGGAAGATGGGAGTCCGTAACCAAAAACTTCATGCATAAAACAACTTTTTTTATATCTCATTATTCTGATGCCTACCTAGGCAGTTCTGCTGGTCTCACTGGGAGTCTCATGTCTATTCGTGAGTTGGTGGCTAGGGACTGAGTGTCTGCCACATCAGGGCCCCCCAAGGAGACCTCTGTCTCTGTATAATGTCTCATCCTCCTGCTTTTCTGGGGCCTCTCCCCACCCCCCAGGATGTGCCACCTGGCAACCCAGGATTCCACAAGGGAGGAAGAGGTAGCAGCAGGCCTTCTGAGGAATATCATGTTCTCTGTATTCTATTGGTCAAAGCAGTCACAAGCCCAGTCCAGATTCAGGAAGAGAAGACAGAGCAAGGCAGGAGCCGCACGCACATACAGGGAAGATGGATTTATCTGGGGCCATCTCGGTAGGCTAGGTACCGCAGAGGGTACCAATGGTGGCCCTGCCTGAGCACATCCTGTTCTTTCAGAAGAGAAACCATCAGATGTCTTACCTTGCCAGACTCACATCAAAGAGCCCCTCGTGTTAGGCAGGACCTCCCAATGCAAGTTATAAAACCCCAACTCAAATGGGCTTTATGCAGAAAGAGATCATTATGCCTTCAGGGGTCCCATAACTGAAAAGTTCAGGCATCATGTAATGTCATCAACAATCAATCTCACTCACCCCCCTCCTTCACTCTGCTCCTCCACACTACTGTCCTCATGCAGGCTTTGTGAGCAGGCAGGGAAGACGGCCACTAGCATCTGCTCTTACCATATTCTACCGTTTCTCCACATGGAAAGAGAGGATACCTCTTTCCTCATTGTTCCAACAAAAAGTCCAGGACAGGCTCTCATTGGCCTGGCCTGAGCCCCATCTCTACCCCCTGTAGCAAGGTGTGAGGTCAGCTGCACGTGAACCAGAGGTATTGAGAGTGGGGTTCCTCAGGGAGAGCTGAGGATAGCCAGAGAACGGGAGCAGATTCCACCTCACTGCTCTGTCTGGGAAGGCTTCTCTGAAAGAGTTTGTCACTGTCTCCTCAGGCACCCCACCATTTTTCCCTCCATGAGGACACTTAGCAGATGATGTTCTCACCTCCCCTGCCAGGTCGTGAGCTACGTGTGTAAGTCTGGCTCATGTTGTTGCCTCCATACCACCAAATGGGGTTGCTTTTGAGGCTTTCCAACCTGCAGGTTTTCCCAGTTTCTTCCTCTATTATGAGAATCTTACTGCTCAGGTCCAGGGGTGGGCATGGGACCCAAGCAGGACCCATCTGGGATCGACTAATGAACATAGGAAGAAAATCCTGGCTCCACTGGGAGGCTAAGCGAGGACAGTATGAATTGGTGGCAACCAGTGCATCTTCCCACCACATGGAGAGATGACAGATGATAAAGAGAGAATGTCTTGGTGACACAAAGCCTTGGTACTGGATGCCAAGATCCCAGTTTCAGTAGTTTTTCCTTTTAGCCTGTGACCTTTCACAAGGACATGGCTGATGAATGCATTTTTTGCCTAAAAGATGAGCTTCTGCCCCTTGTGATCAAAATACTTCTAATCTGATGCTCACTTAATGTATTGGATAGTGGATGGGTGGATAAATAGTAAAGACAGATAGCTGAATGCTGGCCCTGATCACTGATGTTGCTCTGGTGTCTATTCTCACGAATGGCTGGAGCATTGGAATTCAAACTCAGGATCAGTGTAGGATCTGGACCATAACTTTATGGGTCCAGCAACTAGAATCGTCAAGAGATGGGCAGGGTTGGTCAAACTGACTATAGTAACTAAAATTCACAGGAGGCTGTCCAATGAAAAGTTCCCAAGGTTTATTTGCAAGACAAGACCAACCACTGTGTAACCAGAATGTTTGCTGTGGAAGATCTGCACATCTTCAGCCCATAAGGAAGTACAAAGTCATACTAGAGGTTGCTTGGTGAGCCCAAAATATGGATCCTGGCCACTCAGCTTTGACAGTCTGATGCCTTCTCTCAGAGTGGAGACTTGCTAGCTAGGGACCAGAACTGATGACCAAAATCCCTCATCCCCACCCAGTGTGGAAGACAGGGATCCACCCTGGCCGTCTGTCTCTTCTGCCTCAAAGCCTCCAGGCCACAGTTTTCTCCATATAGGTCCTTTGCCCATTGTTTTAACCTGCAGTTGATTGAAAACCCAACTCAAACAGCCTAAAATAAGAAAGTAGTTTCCTGGCCCAAATGGCTTTAAAAGGCAGGAAATATACAACAGCTTTAGGTGTGGCTTGATCTGGGGGCTAATGCCTCTCTCAGTTCTGCTCACCTCCACGTTGATTCTAACATCAGGGGCCACCCTGAAGCAGAATGGATCTCAACTCCTATCAGGTTCAAGCCCAGTGGGAGAGCTTCCCTCAACAGATAAATAGACATCCTGGATCTGACTATCATCTTCATGCCTGAACCAAATGTTACATTCAGGTCAATGTCCTACCCTGGCCAGGAAGAAGTCACACACCCACTTTTGGATCTGGATTGTCTTCAAGCTCACTCAAAGCACATATGGAAAGAATTGGGGGGGTCCCCAAGAAACTGAGGATACTTTTGCCAGAAGAAAGGAATGATGCAGGAAGAAGCAGAGGTCTACCAGCTGCACCTGCTCAGACCCCCTTCCAGCTGCTTCTCCAAGAACCCATCTAGTCCTGGTCTCACTCCTAATACAGAGTGAGGAGAAGGTGCTTCCATGCCTCAGAATGTGGGAGGCAGGGTGGGGCTCTCCCATTTCAGAGCTTGGATGCACCCCCGAAGACTCACGTTAGAGAAGGAACAGGGAAAAGCTGCAAATCCATTTCTGTTTTTAAGTGTTTGTTTTTGTTTTTTCTACGACCAAAACCCCCTTTTCCCTGTTATAAAACTAATTTGCAGTCATGGTTTAAAAAATAGTTAAAACCAAACAGCAGAAAGGCATGAAGAAAGTAGATGTCTCATCTCTGGCCACACTCCAGCCACACTCCCTAGAGATTTGAATTGATTGCAATTGCTTTGGCCTTAAATAATGAAACAAAACAAACACACCCAAACACCTTCAATTATGCTTACTGGATGAGGTACTTACTGACTCTGAGACTGAAAGTCCAAATGTAGGGGAGCCATTAGGGTTATTTGATTTAAAGCCTATGGGCAGATTAATCAATGATACTACCCTGGACAAAAAATATTTTGTTCCTTTGCTACATTATGGGATATGGGGGGTGTTGGAGTGATGCCAGGAGACTGAATGTGGGTCCCTCCAGAGATGGTTGGGGCCATGGGGCTTCTTCGGGAGGGGCTGAGGTGACAAAAGTCTCAGGTTTCTATATGAACAATTTGATTTGTGGGTCACTTTCTGAATTTATTAGGATTTAGGATTGATTCAGTTTTTAGAATAGAAACCTGACTCATAATTCAAGCAGAAATAGGAACTTACTGCCTCAGGGTAATGCTTGCTGCTCTAATAAATAAATACAAAATATCTTGCTTGTGTAACAATCCTTTCATGGACTTTTTTCCATGTAGAAAGATCTGGGGACCTGGGTCCCTTCCTCTTGTGGCTTTGTTATCCCCTAGGACAAAAGTTCTTTTTTTTTTTTTTAAGATTTTATTTATTTATTTGAAAGACAGAGATCACAAGTAGGCAGGGAAACAGGCAGAGGGAGAGGAGGAAGCAGGCTCCCCGCTGAGCAGAGAACACGACGCGGGGCTCGATCCCAGGACCCTGGGATCATGACCTGAGCCAAAGGCAGAGGCTTTAACCCACTGAGCCACCCAGGTGCCCCAGGACAAAAGTTCTTATGGGGGGTGGGGAAGGGTCCATATACTCCCAAGGGATCTGTGCACAGACCTCAAGGTGGGAGGCTGTGTACCCATTTGAGAATATTTTCACATTTCCTGCTATTTTGAATCTAGGTAACAATCCCAGGAGAATAAGTAGTACCTGTAACTATCACCAGTGGAAACCCCAGCCTGACAGTTCAATATCCTACCACAGTCATTGGTGAGATCTACCCCCCCCATGAAGTTTTTCTTTTTTGATTAGGGTAAAATTCACATAACTTAAAATTAACTATTTGTTTGTTTGTTTGTTTGTTTTTTAAGATTTTGAGAGAGAGAGAGAGAGCAAGCAGGGAAAGTGGAAGGCAGAGGGAGAGAGAGAGAGAACCAGACTCCCCACAGAGCAGGGAGCCTGATGTGGGGCTTGATCCCAGGACCCAGAGTCATGATCTGAGCCAGAAGCAGATGGTTAACCCACTGAGCCACCCAGGCACCCCAAATGAACCATTTTAAAGTGTACAATTCAGTAGTATTTAGTATATTCACGATATTGAACAACGCTCTCTAGCTGGAAAACATTGTCACCATCCTAACCGAAAATGTTGGGGATATCTTGAAATATCATTTTCATTCAACTACTTTGAAAATGTGGTAGCTATTAGAGCCTCCAGTAGATCTTGTTATTTGGTATGCTATTCAAGTGCAAAAATACTATGTCATAATGCTTAGAATATTTTGGTAACTGTATTTTGGAGTAACTGATTTCCTTTATAATCCTATGTATTTTATTTTATGCTTTTTACTTAAGAAGAAACATTGTTCTGTACAAGGGTCTATAGACTTTACTAGACTACCAAGAAGGCTCGTGGCGTAAAATATGTCAAGAATCCTGGGGCGCCTGGGTGGCTCAGTGGGTTAAAGCCGCTGCCTTCGGCTCGGGTCATGATCCCAGGGTCCTGGGATCGAGCCCCGCATCGGGCTCTCCGCTCAGCAGGGAGCCTGCTTCCCTTCCTCTCTCTCTCTGCCTGCCTCTCTGCCTGCTTGTGATCTCTGCCAAATAAATAAATAAATAAGAAGAATCCTGCTCCAGGCTTTGAAGCCCTCTGTATCTACCTGGTAAACAGGACAGAGAAAGAGCTAGCTCAGCCTGAAGCCACCCATAGCACTCCTTTCCACACTCCAGTGATGAGAACTAGTCACGTATCCCATCAAATGCAAAAAAAGACTTGGGAAAGATTTCACAAGCTTGGGAAAGAACTTACTTGATTCTGTCTGAGCAGCTGCTGCTCGGCAATGAATCTATACAATGGAAGGAACAGTATGAATTTTGTTGAACGACCATCTCAGCCATGGTCACCCCACTGAGTACCAGATATCCACATGCACACCTCTTCCAACAAAGCATAGTTCCTCTTCCTGTCCCCAAGGAAGACCCCATCTAACACTGCTTCCTTCCCTTAGTCCTTCTGTTGTCCTACTACCTGGAGCTTGAAGCTGCCATCTTAGACCATGAGAATGAGCCCATGAAGTCAGAATAAAAATGGAAGCTGGAAGAAGCCCAGTTTCTGAGCGTTTTGTGGAGGAGAAGCACCATACCAGCTCTAGGCTGAATTCCTTCAGAATCGAGCTGTGTATTTGGGCAGGAGATAAGATTAATGTCCTGTCATGCAGAAACCAAAAACTTGTTGGCAGAAAAGTAGATCGAGAGTGTTGCCTTCCAAACCAAGTTGATTATTTAAAAAATAGCCTCAATTTCATTAGGTTGTGAAATTTGGTGATGAGCAGACCACAAGAGCAAACAAAGAAATGACTCAAGTCTTAAGATTTTAAAACTGTGTCCAGGCAAGATCTTTGGCTATGAGTACTCTCATATGGAATTAACAAATTCCATATGGAATGGAAGCCTAGTAGGTTTTGGAGGGAAATACATTGCCAAGGGAACAAGCAATATGACCCACAACTCCATTATTTAGCCCTGAAAGCAGCACCAGTTTCTCAAACCTGCACCAGCAGGAAGCAGGCACTCTAATTCCCAAGTCGACTGTGATCACGAAAGAAAATAGACCTTCCAGAAGGTAAGGATAAAGCTGTAGAGGCCAGTGGGCAAAGGACTGCCAGGTGGCTGGGCCAATAACTTACTCTACCTCCAGATAAGTGTTCCTAGAAAACCAGATGGGCAAGAACTAGTGAGTACTGGGTAGCCACCATCCTCTCACTTTCCTCTTTTTAGTTTTTCCAGAGGCCAAAAGGGTAAATTGTCCTGGGACCACAGGATAACTCTTCTAAAGGAATAAAGATGAAATTTTCCAACATCCCTTCACTTGCCAGAATCCTTACAGCGGAGTAGAAATAAACACGGAGACACCCTCTGCTTTATTCTCATCAGAGAAGAAAAACCCCGGAACAGGGGAGGGGCAGACACCTGGCTGAGTGGAGCAGGGGAGAGGATTTGGGGTCTCATATCTTCTGAGTGCTTTCTTCTGTTCTTGGTTTTAGCTTCCCTTACAATTAAAAAAAATATACATATATATATATATTTTTTTTTTTAAGATGTAACTGATGCCAATTTCTGAGGATCTTGAAGTTTGGCTTTGCTTATTTTCCTTCATAGGAGTTCCAATTCCACTTAAAAAAAAAAAACAAAAAAACACTTCTCGGGGTACCTGGGTGGCCCAGTCATTAAGCATTTGCCTTCGGCTCAGTTCCTGGGATTGAGACCCGAGTCGGGCTCCCTGCTTGGCTTCTCTCTCTCCCACTTCCCCTGCTTGTATTCCCTCTCTCGCTGTCTCTCTGTCAAATAAATAAAATCTTAACACACACATACACACACACACACACACACACACACACACACACACACACTTCTCATTTTAAGTTAATTATAGAATCACATGAGATTGCAAGGAAATGTGCCAAGAAGTCCCATGCACCCTTCACCCAACCTCCCCCGATGCTCACATCTTGCGTAGCTATAGTACAATGTCAAGACCAGAAAGCTAACAGTAGTCACAAACCACTGAATTTGACATTTGGATTTCACCAGTTTATATGCATTTGCATGTGCAAGCATGTGTGTGTGTGTGTGTGTGTGTGTGTGTGTGTGTAGCTCTATGTAATTTTGTCCCATGTGTAGCTGTGGCACAATCAAGGTACTTAATTGAACCATCACCTCCATACTCCCTTGTGCTGCCCTCTTATAGCCACATCCTTCCCTCCCCAACCCATCCCTAGCTGGGGTCAACCACTAACCTCATCTCTCTAATTCTGTTCTCTCACAAATCCTAATAGATGGAATTATGCTGTATGTATCCTTTGGAGACGGCTTTGCATGACTTCCTCTCCATTCATTTGTTTTGTCGTTTTTACCACTTAGTCGTATTCTACTGTAGGGACATACCACAGTTTATTTAACCATTCATCAGTTGAAAGACAGTAAAGTCATTTCTAGTTTGGGGCTATTATGCATGAGGCTACTAAATATTCATGTGCAAGCTTCCGTGTGAAAATAAGTTTTCAGTATTCTGTGATAAAGTCTTAAGAGTGGCATTGCTGGTATATATGATAACTACACTTTTTTTAGTTTTAAAAGGAACTACTTTCCAGAGTGGCTGAATGTATATATACAGACAACCCCGGACAGCCCCTGTGCCCCAGAGCCCACTGAAATGAGTCAAATCAGCCAGTCCAAAACTTTTTTACCCTGCCTTGCCCATCATTCCTGCAGAATATGTATATATACATATATATATGTGTGTGTGTGTGTGTAATTTTTTTTAATTTGTCAGAGAGAGAGCAAGAGCAAGCACAAGCAGGGGGTAAGGCAGACAGAGGAGCAGGCTCTCCACCGAGCAAGGAGCCCAATGCAGTGGCTGTATATTTTAACTGTATTCCTTTAGGGGCGGCCAGACATAGGTCAAGAGAGAAAAAACAAAGAATTTTATAGTGTTATTGCTCAAAGTTCAATGAGGAGAATGGGACACTCCACGTTGGGCCACACAGGAAAACACCAGGATTGGTCAGGAGGCAGCGAGAGGGGACAACTGTGGCCAACACCTTTGTTGTGATTTCTGCAGGAATGAAAGGGCAAGGCAGGGTAAAAAAGTTTTGGACTGGCTGATTTGACTCATTTCAGTAGGCTCTGGGGCACAGAGGCTGTCCGGGGTTGTCTGGTACCTGGCCCTGGGGTGACAAGGGCAGGTATATAGTGGTCAGCCCAATAAAAAGGTGGGTGGGATGTGGGCATAGTTGGATTCCCAGAGAACGGACTAGCGTCCAGCCAGAATATTGAAGCCAGACAGTGTTTTTTAAAAACTATATGACACTGTATTATGTCACATTTCTCACCAGTGATTATCAAGTTTCTTCCCATCTTTATTAACATTTCTGTTATTACTAGTTTTCAGTTTGATCATTCTGATAGGTATGTCTCCTTGTGGTTTTAACTGGCATTTTTCTACCTGTGAGTGATGTTGAACAACTCTCCATTTGCTATCTGCTTCTCTGCCATCTCTGTATCTTCATTGATAAAATCCCTCTGTGTGTCTTTTGCCCATTTCCTAATTGGATCGTTTGTCTTTTCAATGTCAGGTTTTTTAGAGTTCTTTATATTTTCAAGGTACAAGTCCCTTGTCCGATATGTGACTTGCAAATATTTTCTCCCAGTCTGTAATTTGTGTTTTCATACTTTTTTTCATACTCTTTTTTTTAAGGTTTTCTTTATTTATTTGATAGAAAGAGAGAGAGAGATCAGAAGCAGGCAGAGAGGCAGGCAGAGAGAGAGGAGGAAGCAGGCTCCCCACTCAGCAGAGAGCCGGATGTGGGGCTCAATCCCAGGACCCCGGGATCATGACCCGAGCCGAAGGCAGAGGCTTTAACCCACTGAGCCACCCAGGCGCCCCTGTGTTTTCATACTCTTAACAAGGTCTACTGCTGAGCAAAAGTTTTAAAAATTTGATGAGGTCCAATTAATCAATCATTCTTTTGATGGATCATGCTTTTGGTATCCAATATAAGAACTCTTTACCAGAATATTTTGCTGGAATACAGAATACAGAATATTTTCTCTTGTTTTTTTTTCTAGAAGTTTTCTAGCTTTACATCTTACATTTAAGTCCATGATCCATTTTTAGTTAAAATTTGTATAAAATGGGAGGCTCAGTTCAAGGGTTTTATTTGTTTGTCTTGGCTACGGATGCCCAATTGTTCCAGTTCTATTTACTGAAGAGCTTGTCCCTCTGTTGTTGAATTGCTTGTGTTCCTGTCTCAAAAATTAATTTGGCATATTTATGCGGGTCTTTTTTTTTTATTCTCTATCTGTTCCACTGATCTGTGTGACCATCACTCTGTTGACATCACAGTGTTTTAATTACTATAACTCATGTTAACATCCAGAAAAATGATTACTCTCGCTTTATGTTTCTTTTTAAAAATGGTTTGGGCCAGGGGCACCAAGGTGGCTCAGTTAGTTAAGTAGCTGCCTCCAGCTCTGGTTATGATCCTGGGGTCCTGGGATCAAGCCCCATGGTTGGCTCCCTACTCAGCGGAGACCCTGCTTCTCTCACTATTTCTCCGCCCACTTGTGTGCTTTCTCTCTCTCAAATAAATAAATAAAATCTGAGGGGCGCCTGGGTGGCTCAGTGGGTTAAGCCTCTCCCTTCCACTCAGGTCATGATCTCAGGGTCCTGGGATTGAGCCCCATGTCAGGATAGCTCCTCGGCAGGGAGCCTGCTTCCCCCTCTCTCTCTGCCTGCCTCTCTGCCTGCTTGTGATCTCTGTCAAATAAATAAATAAATAAATAAATAAATAAATAAATAAATAACATCCTTTAAAAATAGTTAGGGCCATTGTAGAGCCTTTCCCTTTCTACATACCTATAAGATTAACCTTGCTGAAATTTTTATAGGAATTGAAGCAAATCTATAGATCATTTTGGAAAAATTGACATCTTTACCATATTGACTCTTTAAAATCTTAAACCTGGTATGTCTCTCCAATCTTTCAATTTCTTTCATCAGCAATTTATATTTTATCCTACAGATTTTATATATGTTTTACTAGATTTATACCTGAGCATTTCATTGCTTTAAAGCAATTTTAAATAGTATTTTGGATTTTGAATTTTACTTGTTTAGTGTCCATAGATAGACATATAACTGATTTTTGCATGGCAATTTTGGACTCAGCAATCTTACTGAATTTACCTGTTAGTTCTCTGTGATTTTTTTGCAAATTCTTTGGAATTTTCTATGTAGACAATCATGTTGCTGCAAGTAGAGACATTTTCATTTCCTCCATTCCATTCCGTATGCCCTTTTGGTTTTGTTTTTTTCTTGCCTTGTCATGGTGGATAGAACTTTTAGTTTTCTGCCACATAAGACTGGGGAGAGCAGACATCCTTGCCTTGTTCTAAATCCTCAACCATTACGTTTGATATTAGCAATAGGCTTTGTAGATGCTCTTTACAAGGTTAAGGAAATCCATCTTTATTTGGTGTACTGAGAATTTTTAGCATAATTTGATGGTTGAATTCAAGAAAACGCTTTTCCTGTATAAATTGATACAATCATTCTTTCATGATTTTCAAATATTGAACCAACCTCACCTATCTGAAAGAAATCCCACTTGGTCATGGTGTATTAGTCTTTTTATGTGTTCTTGGATTTAATTTGCCAAAATTTTCTTGGGGATTTTACATCTAAATTCATGTGGGATGTAGGTCTGTAGTTTTCTTGGTGTGTGTTATATTTGTCTGGTTTTTCTACCAGAGTAATACCGGCCCAAAAAAATGAGTTCAGAATGATCCCTCCTCTCCTGTTTTCTGAAATAGATTGTGTAATATTGATGCTAATTGTTTGAATGCTTATTTTAAAAAAAACAAAACTCCCATGAAACTATCTTGCTTAGAGATTCTATTTTCCCCATTCTTTTACTTTGCACCTGCCTATGTTATTGGGTCTAATGTGAATTCCTTCTACACAATATATAGGTGGGTTATTATTTTTTTTTAAGTTTTATTTATTTATTTGACAGAGATCACAAATAGGTAGAGAGGCAGGCAGAGAGAGAGGAGGAAGCAGGCTTCCCGCTGAGCAGAGAGCCCAATGTGGGAATCAATCCCAGGACCCTTGGATTATGACCTGAGTCAAAGGCAGAGGTTTTAACCCACTGAGCCACCCAGGCACCCTTATTTTTTTTTTAAGATTTTATTTATTTGTTTGACAGGGAGAGAAAGCGTGCATGCACATGAGCAGGGGCAGAGAGAGGGAGAAGCAGGCTTCCTGCTGAGCAAGGAGCCCAATGTGGGACTCGATCCCAGGACCCTGGGATTGTGACCTGAGCCAAAGGCAGCTGCTTAACCGACTGAGACACCCAGGCGTCCCAGGGTTATTATTTTTAAGCCACTCTCCCAAATCCTTTCACTGGTATTTTTAAGCTATTTACATTTGAAACAATTGTTGATACATGAGTGGCTAAGTCTATCACTTGTTATTTGTTTCCTGGATGTTCACCCTCTTTTTCTCAGTCCTCTTGTTTCTTTTTTCTTGCCTTCCTCTCAGTGCCCTGAGCATTTTTTTTAGAGTTCCGTTTTGATTTCTTGATCAAGTTTTTTGAGCGTATCACTGTATAATTTTTTTGGTTATTTGCTCTAGGGTTTATCATATGTGTTTGCACATGTAAGTTAATCATAGTCTGCTGGTGTCAACGTTTTATCATTTTGAGCAAAATATAGAAAGCTTACCTCCACTTAAGTTCCTTGATCTTTCCAGTTTATAAAATGTAATTTTCTGAAGTATTTCCCTTATATCCATTGAGTGCCACATCAAATTATGCTGTAAGTTTTGATTCAACCATAAATACGATGAAGAAAACTCATGAGGTGAGGAACGTTCTATTCTGTTTACCCATTCCATTATTCTCCTCCCCTCTCTGAGGGCCCTAGTTTCCACTGTCCCTGGTTTCCACTGTCATCATTTTTTTTTCAAAAGATTTTATTTATTTATTTATTTGACAGAGAGAGAGAGAGAAAAAAAACACAGGCAGGGGGAGGCAGAAGGAGAAGCAGAACTCCCCACTGATCAGGGACCCCAATGTGGGGCTCGATCCCAAGACTCCAGGATCATGACCTGAGCTGAAGGCAGATGCTTAAGTGACTGAGCCACCCAGGTGCCCCAAGATTTTATTTTATTTTTTTAAATAATCTCTACCCCCATCATGGGACTCAAACTCACAAATCAGAGATTAGAAATCACATGCTTTCCAGACTGAGCCAGCCAGGCACCTTTAGCCATTCCTTAAGGCTAGGTCAGTTAGCCACAGATTGTCTTAGCTCTTCTTCATCTGAGAATGTCTATTTCTCCTTCATTTTGGAGGGACAGTTTTACCAGATGTAGCTTTCCGAGTTGACCAATTTTCTTTCATGTGAGAAATCACCCTCCATTGAATCACTTTTCCTTTGTGGGGGCAGTACAACTTTTTTCTTCAGCTGTTTTTAAGATTTTTTTTTTTTAAGATTTTATTTATTTGACAGGCAGAGCTCACAAGTAGGCAGAGGGGCAGGCAGAGAGAGAGAGGAGGAAGCAGGCTCCCTGCCAAGCAGAGAGCCTGATGTGGGGCTCGATTCTGGGACCCTGAGATCATGATCAGAGCCGAAGGCAGAGGCTTTAACCCACTGAGCCACCCAGGCGCGGCTGTTTTTAAGATTTTTTTCTCCAGGGGCGCCTGGGTGGCTCAGTGGGTTAAGCCTCTGCCTTTAGCTCAGGTCATGATCCCAAGGTCCCGGGATGGAGCCCCCACATCGGGTTCTCTGCTCAGCAGGGAGCCTGCCTCTCCCTCTCTCTCTCCCTGCCTCTCTGCTTACTTCTGCCTATTTGTGGTTTCTCTCTCTGTCAAATAAATAAATAATCTTTAAAACAATTTTTTTAAAGATTTTATTTATTTATTTGACATACAGAGATCACAAGTACGCAGAGAGGCAGACAGAGAGGGAGGGGAGAAGCAGGCTCCCCGCTGAGCAGAGAGCCCGATGCGGGGCTCGATCCCAGGACCCTGAGACCATGACCTAAGCTGAAGGCAGAGGCTTTAACCCACTGAGCCACCCAGGTGCCCCTAAAACAATTTTTTTAAGTAATCTTTTTAAAAAAAGATTTTTTTCTCCACTTTGGGTTTTCAAAATTTAATTATGGTGTGTCTTGATGTGGAATTCTTTGGGTTTTCATATTTGGGGTTCTCTTCAGTTCTTGAATCTGTAGGCTTGTATCTTTCTCCAAGTTTGGAAAAATCTCAGCCCTTATTTCCATGAACACCTTTTCAGTTGCACACACTTTCTGCCTATCCCCTGAGATGAATCCTTTATTATACCCACTGTTGAATCCGTAATAAAAGGAGCGAGACTAATACAAAGCAAAAGTCAAACAAAGCTTTATTTTGCGTCAAGCATGAGAATCAAACTGACCGGGCAGTGCCCTCTCTTACACAGAGGTGACCCCTCCCTGCCATACAGACTAACTTTTATAGGCCATGTGGTTGGGCCTGCCCACACACAGGTGGCCAATGAGATTGTAACACACAGAGAAAGCTGCACAATCATGCTAGGTCATACATGGGTGGCCAATTGAATTACAATTCACCCCATAGTAGTTATTTGAACTAGCCTATCACCTTGGTCAGAATTGGCGCCCAAAAGGCGGAGCCCACACTCCTTCGTAGCTAGGGAGACAGTATGCGTGCCCCACTGATTGGATGTCTCCACCTGGCCTGACCCGCCCTTGTATTTGGGCTTTGTTATCTGGGACTGATTTCCCGGACTTGCTTTTAAGTAAGTCCCCTGGTGGAGGCGGGGGAGGTGGGTGGGCAGGGTCCGTTTAAGTTTTACTGCATAAACAACAAACGTTTAAGTTTTACTGCATGAACAACAAAATGGCTGTTCAACCGAAATGGAGCAGTTTTGTCTAAATAGGCCCTTACACCCACAGGTCCCTGAAGCTCTGTTCATTATTTTTTCAGTCTATTTTTTTTCTCTGTTGCTCAGACTGAGTAAGCTGTTTCTGTGTTCAAGCCCGCTGATTCTATCTGCTTTCATTTCCACTCTTCTACTAAGCATATCTTGTGAGTTTTTATTTCGGTTATTGTATTTTTTAGTTCCATAACTTTCATTCAATTTTCTCTTTTTTATAACTTCTCTTTGCTGAGACTTTCTATTTCTTCTTTTGTTTCTAGAGAATCTGTAACTGATTGTTGAATCGTGTTTTTTCACACTGGCTTCTTTAAAATCTTTCTCAGATATTTCCAACACCTGATTTATCTCAGTATTGGCCTCTACCAGTTGTCTTCTCTCATTTGGGTTGTGGTTGTCCTTGTTCTGGGAATGACAGGTGATTTTCTACAATACCCTTCATATTTTGGTTATTGTGTGAGAGGACTCTTTTTTAATTTAATTTAACTTATTTACTTGAGAGAGACAGATAGTGACAGAGATAGCGAGAGAGAGCACAGGTGAGGAGGAGAGGGAGAAGCAGATTCCTGGCTGAAGAGGGACCCCAAGGCGGAGCTCGATCTCAGGACCCTGGAATCATGACCCAAGCCGAAGGCAGACACTTAACAGACTGAGCCACCCAGGCACCCCATGTGAGGGGGCTCTTAATGCCACGTAAATCTTCTGTGTCAGCAGGCAGTTACTCAATTTAGTATGCAGGTTGAACCTACTTTCACAGGCTTAACTCTGACAACAGTTTCATTTTCTGAGCCTTTTCAGTGCCATTCTGGTTGGCTTTGTTCTTCTGGTGCTCCTGGCCCCCTGCTTGGTGCCAGCTAGGCTTCTTAGGTTTGACTGGTGTTTCTCGGTGACTTGTTTGCAGGGCATAGGGGTGAACAGAAGCCACTGGACCTGACTCTCCCCACTGGGCACAGAGCAGGGAGACATAGCTGCTTTCTGTGTCATTGCAGGGGACGCCCCAGTCCCTGCTTGGGGATTGAATAAAACAAGTGTGCTAACTGTTCCACAAGTATTTGAAGGCAATGAGCATTCTGTGAGAGATTCTTACGCTTGTCCATAGAAGATAAGAGAAAGAATTTTCATTGCAACTTTTAAAAAAATAACTAATATTTACTTAGTGCTTCTTTTGTGCCATGCACTATTCAGGGTTTTTCAGCTTTGGCACGACTGATTATTTTGAGCCAGAGTAATTCTTCATGTGGGAGGCTATCCTGCATAGTGTAGGATAAGTTTGGCGTCATCTCTGGCTCCACCCACCAGATGCCAGTAATAACCGTGGCCTCCTTACCCAAGTTATGATGACCGAAAATGTCTCCGGACACTCCCAAATGTTCCCAGGTACAAAATTGTCCTTGACTGAGATCCCCTGCTGGTTTGCATTTATGAACGCATTGAATCGTCATCACAAGTCTATGTGGTAGGTTCTACAGTTCCCCTTTTTACAGGTAAGTATCTGTAAACCGAGAAAGTGTCTGTAAACTGAGACCCAGAAGTTCAAAGTAACTTTCCAAAGGCACAGGGCAATTAGGCATTATTTGTAACTGAAAAACCAAAACAGAGCAAAAGAGAATCATTCAATAAATTGGGGGGGCAGGAATACAAAGAAACTTTGAAAAATTTAACTACTTGATTTATTTACAATGAACGAATCTCAAAAACAATGCTGAGAGGAAAAAGCAAGTTGCAGCAATCTTTTAGGTGAAAATAGAATAGAAAATAGAATATGCATTATTGTCTGTGACAGCTCAGGATTCCAGAGTTTTCCTATCCCAGTCCCTTCCCCATTCCCAGAAATGTCCGTGTCTCCCAGAATCTATGCAGGCTTCTGTCTCTCCATCACTGTCAGGAAATGGGCTTTCCTCAAGTGTCTGGTGGCTCTTGTTCTTCTGTTCACATATAGAGGAAGAAATAACCAGGATATTGGGGGCAGGGCTTGCTGGCTTGCAGCCAACACCAGGGGGCTAGCTTTGTCCCTGGAGACCAGGGTTACAGAAGGCAGTCCCAAACTCCCTCTGGGTTGGGTGGCTTTGGGGACCCCAGAAGATCTGCTGCAGTTCAATTCGCCCACTTCTTATTCCTTTGTGAACACCTTTAGCTGTAGACATGCCCCCTTTTCTTTGTATCAGGGGCTCATAGGGCCTTCATTTCTTTATTCTCATGCTAATAGGGTCTTGGGAAAAAAGCAGGCACCCAGCCCATGCACATTGCTAAGTTAGTTGCTGCTCAAGTGTCTGCTTTCCGCTTCTGAAATGCTGTTACTGTTGTTCTCTGGTCTGTTCTCCCCGTGCTGTAGATTTCCATATGTAAATACAGATGCCGGTTGTTAAAATGCTAAAATACGTGCCCCTCTCCCCCATTGGTAAATGGATGCTGCCTAGAGCCTCCAGGTGTCCCCCACAGACTTATCCCTTCCCTGAGACCCCCAGGCACACCTAATTATCCAGAAGCTGATGGGCTCTGCAGAGTCTACCCCAGCTCTGTGGCCAGCCTCTGACCCGGGGGTGGAAGTGGGGGGGGGGGTCATGGTCTTCTTGACTCTGACTATTCTGTGCGACAGATTTGCAGGGGAGGACAAATAGCCACATGCACATGGTTGATCCCAAAGTCCTCCCCTCTAGTTCCCTGGGTGATTTTGCCTACCGGCCAGATTCACATGCCATTAGCATGCATGATAGGGCTGTGTGTGATGTTGGAGCAGTCGCCTGCACTCTCTGAGTTTCTGTTTCACCATCAGTGACGTGGGAAGGAGGATCCCTCGTGCAAAGTGTTGGAGAGGTTCTGCGTGTTAGCGAGCCCATCCTGGGGCTATGAGCCTTCCTTTAGGAGCGCTGTGTAATTTCCCCAAAGGCCGCCAGGTGGGGCCATTGGCCTCAGTGACCCAGAGCGGTGGCGCTTTTTTTTTTTTCTTTTAAAATATGCTCCCCCAGGGAAACAGAATCTGAATCTCCGGGGCTGAGGCTAGGATTTTAGTACACACGCTGAAAATAAGCGCCCACTGATTAAGAGCACTAGGATTCGGGGCCTCTCTCCCTCGCTCTGGAGAAGCCCCCTGGACCCTGCATCCTGCCTTGGCCGTAGGGTGGAGGCCTGAACCCACCCTCCTCCTGTTGCCAACTTTAGCCCAGGTGACTGGGTAAGTCATACTGATCTTGGAACATTTGATTTCTCCCGGGGACGCCCACCAGCAACAGGAACCAAAAGAATACTGGTTGAAGAGGTTGCTGGAACCATCTAGGTGACAATAGGACAGGGTAGGAGGGGAACATTGGAAGAATGCAAGATGCAGAGAGGGAGGGGAGGGACAGGAGAAAGGCCTGGAAAAGCTGCAGGACCTCGGGGGCTTGTCAGAAACGCAGAATCTCCCACCTCCCGGACCTGCTGAATCAAACCTGCCTTTAACAAAACCTCCAGGTGATTTATACGTGTACCTTGAAGCCTGGTACAGCCCTGGTCTAGAGCACTGACTGGGTTTCTGGCTGTTAGGACATCACCCCCAAGAGAGGATGTGGGAGGAACTAGAACGGGTAAGGGTAGGAGAAACTACATAAGTTTCATCTGGGGCCATGGGATGTGGGGGTGCCTGGGAACACCCTCTCTGCGAGGAGCCGGGAATGTGCCTGAGGCCAGGGCCAGGAGGTGCAGGTGTGGGGACTAGGGGCACTCCTGTGATGGCTCAAATCCCAAGTGCAGATGCAAATGCCTCCAGGAGGGTGTCTAGTTGGCCCAGCCAATTGTGAGATGGAGTAGACTTCAACTGAGCTCGTTGGACTCTGAGACGAGAACCAGGACTTGCCTGTGGTTCAGACAAGTGTCCTTGGTGCCACAAGGACTCTCAGGCTTATGCCATCTGCCAAACCCTTGTGACATCTTGTCCACCTGTCTTCTCCACCTTGATTGGCCCCTCACATCTGTTTTGCAACACCTACCCCACAGAACTCACTTCTTTCTCCCCACTGCTCCCCGAGGCCGCTGTTGTCTGAGCCCCGCCCCTTAGTGGATGCAGGCTGTACCTCGGCATTTCCCCTTCCTCGTCCCCCAAGCGTACTTGATTCTGCTCCCCAAATCCATCTGCTTCCTGTTCCCACCATTCCTACTCAAGAACCTCATCTTGAACCAGAGTGTTATGCCCAGATCATGAGACCACCACCAAAAAGACCACCGAGAGCCAGACGTTCCGAAATGCAAAAGCAAGGCTTTATTCAGGCGGGTGGGCTGCAGCTCGGGCTCGTCCCACACACCGACGCAGCGGAGTTCAGGAGGAGCCCCCAGCTGGAATTTTACAGAGATTATATAGGCAATTTTACATGCAAAAAGTACATGGTCACATAGTTACATGTGTGGGTGACCTTGAAAACCTTGAAAATGATTGGTGTCTGAGGTGACTTAAGCTGTGTTGTCCGAGGAGGGTTGGTCAGTTAGGAAAAACTGCTGACGGGGAGTTTTCCTTACTGGTTGTTTTTCTATCCTTTGTTAGCATATAGGGCAATAACCCTGATTGGCTCGCACTTGGTCCCTTGTTTACATATGGAGAATCACCCTCTATTGGTTCATGTCCGATTCCCTATTTGCATATGTAGGAACCATTTCTATTGGTTCTTGTCCCATCCTTTATTTGCATGTGTAGGAACCATTTCTATTGGTTCTTGTCCCATCCTTTATTTGCATGTGTAGGAACTGCTTTGGAATGTCTTTAGCTTAATGTAAACAGCAAAAGGGCTGCCGCCTTGAATGGCGTCAGGCCCTTCAAGAGGATGGCCATGACCTCAACAAGGTATCCTGGAATGCCATGTTGACCTCTCCAATTACCTCTGCCCATAGCAGCCAGAGCGAGGTTCCCAAAGGCAAACCCATTACCACCCACGTTGGTTGGGAGTCTGCTGGTGGCTTCCCGTGGCTCTAAGAACAAAGTCAAACCTAACACCAGGGCCTCAGTATGTGGGGTTCCGGGCCCGGCAACCTGTCCCCCTCGGCCTGGGCCACTCCCCACTGGGTCCTGCGACAGCCGCAGGCCATCCTTCTACACCCCAGGCCTGCAGGGGATGCCTGCAGATCACAGCAGGCTCCTTCCCTGCATCTTTCCCAGCTCAGAGATGCCTCTGCTTTTTAGCACCGTGGCCATTGACCCACTGAGCCTTTCCTTCTCACAGATCTGAGAGTTACCACCGTGTATCTGCTCCTTCCCCTGGTTGTCGCCTGTCTTCCCCCACAACTGTCAGTGAGGGTGGCAGCTGCCTGCCACCTTCTTGTGTCTCTGCTGGTGTCCAGGGACTGGCCGACCTGCTCCAGGATCCTGAGAGATCCAAGACACAATTCCTGGAGGGCCCTCCTGAGACAAAGTGGGAAGAGGGGCAAAGCTAACCGGTAGTTTGAAAGTAGAGACTTGTTGGCAGGGCCAACCGTGATTTGAGACTGGACTGCACTTATGGAGAGGAGAGAGACTGGGGTGTCCCAAGGCGGGTCATGGAACATGCCTAGAGGGGGTTCTGGGATGTCAACGCTAAGGGTGATAAGGCCAGGCCCAGAAAGCCCCAGAGGCCTCCGAGCTGGATTTAGGCCATGCTCCTGGGCCATCTGCTCTGGGCCATCTGCCTTGCCCCCTAACCAGTCCTGCCCTCTGGCCCAGTTCACAGCCAGGTTCCGCTCTTCCCGACCTGCTGCACCCGTCTTAGCCCACATCGGCTTCTCTACCCTGACTGCTGTCAGACTTTGGGACTCTCAGATGCCATTTTCCAGATCAGCGCCTTTTGTCACCCTCTTCCCTTAGCAGCCTCCATTCTTGTCTTGAGTGCACACCTCCAGGATACCTCTCAGGCACTCCTCTCAGCCCACCTCTGATGTCCGGGAAAGGCAGAATGTGCTGGTTAGCTGTAGGCACCACCCAGGGCTTCCCAGCTGTGGCTCATGCAGAAGGAGCAAGACAGGAGGGACAGCCCACTCCACCCTTGCTCTCTGGCATCTGGAAAGCTCTGGGGAATTCCAAGATCATCGTGGGCTCCAGCCAGAGCCGCCACGCCCTGCCTTCCCAACACCACCCTGGCCTTGCCCGCAGATCACCCGAAGCTGCTCCCAGTTCTCTCAGCCCTAGGCCTGGCTGCTTCGGGAAAGCCTCCCTGATGACCCCAGCCCCCAGGGCTCTCTCCTCCTCTGGGGACCGTGCTCCCATGATCTATCACATTTAAGGTAGACCACTTGCAATGGGTAACATTGATTATGCAAAACTTATGCAAAACTCCATTCATTGATTTGGTGCTTTGTGGGGTTCCCCTTTATGCCCGGCCCGGTGCTCAGGGCTAGGTGGCTGCCGTGAGCCTCTTCTCCACCTCCCTACGCATAGGCTGGTAGGTCTCGGACCCTCCAGGGCCTCCCACTCTCTGGAACAGATTAGGGACACTCGTGAACAACCTTGATGGCCCAGGCGGGGCTGAGGGAAGCATTTAGGAACTCTTGACCCTCCAGTCTTGGACCCTGGGAGTGCATTAGGCCTGAGACAGAGAATTTTTAAGCTTGAGCGGAAAATGGATCAGCCAGGGAAGCCCAGAGGAATGCTGCTTCTCCCAAGGACTGCTAAGGGAGGAGAGGCAGGGCCGAGAAGGCCCCACAACGCCCTCTGCTGGTGGCCTCTCACGGACTGGTGCGCATCACACGGAAAATGAACCGGTGGGCAGGCGTTTTGCAGGATCTGGAGACCACACCCTGGCCCCCGGGAAGTTCTCCAAGCTTGCTGTCACTTCAGGGGAGCTGCCCGGGAGGCCCGTAGGTCGGCTCACATTACCAAAGGGTGCTCAGCCCGCAAAGCATCCTTCCAGAGCTGTCCTCACCCTGGTGCAGGCAGGTAAGAGGGATTCATGGCCTCTCGTGTTGAGATCAGGGAGGCTGAGGCTGAATTCTCCAGTCTCATGTGGGAGGCAGATGTCTCCCAGTCCTGCTGCCCCCTGGTGCCCCTTCCAGCTGGGGAAGATGAGGACCGGCCTGGGGCAGGACTCCATTGGCTCACTCGGTCTGGTCCCTGCAAAGGAACAAAGCCTATGGGCGATGGGCTGGGGCTGGTGAGGATCCTCATGCAAATGGCAAAGCGGGAGGCCAGGTGCGGTCCTGGTCCCCAGAGCCAGATCTGGGCAGTCTGTTGGCAGTGGGAAGGCGGGGAGTGCCAAAGGGTGTCAGAGACAGTTGTAGCGCAGATGGTTGTAGGGCACACAGGCATCTCTTGGTGAAACATTTGCTTTCTACCCATTGAGCATCTGCTCGCTTAGGCAGCTCCCTGACCCCAATCTACATAGAGGGGGTTCCAGCAAGATCACCTTTCCCAGCACCCATGGGCACAGGGCCCAGGCCCAGAGGCTGACTCAGAGAATTCTATTCCCTGCCAATGCTATTGCTTCTGAGGTGGGCAGAGGTCCAGCCCAGGAAGAAAATTCCCACTGTTCTGGGACTTTTGTAGGGACAGTTTCCTGTGGGGTTGCTAAGCCTGGCACAGGAAGTCTCAGTGCTCCGGCCTGCTCAAGCATGAAGACAGGGACGCGTGGGGGAGAGGGCAGCACGGCAGAGAGATGCCCAGGCCTGGGGATCGGGTATCAGCCACCGACCAGGGAGGCCTGCCCTCTACCCACCCGGTTCTAGCTCATCAAGCGATGAAGGCCCTTTGTCTTGGGTCCCATTTAGGCCCCTGCACAGAAGAGCCCAACAAGGCTCAGGGCTCAACAGGCTGAGGCCAGAGCTTGGATGTCTGCAGGAAAGGAGCATGGCAATGCAAATTCACAGAAGTTTCAGGGGGAGGCTGAGTGGACAGAAAGGTGGTCTGGGAAGTGTGTGTGCAGCAGGGAGGGGAACAGAGGGGTGTCAGGGTCTGAACCAAGAAATGAAGAAGATTGCAGATGGTACCAGAAGCCCTACACAGGGTCCTGGAGAGGACCAGGAAGGCTTCACAGAGTTGGGTTCTGGGGTCTCCCCCTCCTGCTGATGCCCAGATCTATCTCTGGCGCTTTCCTTAAGAGATCCGCTTTCTCAGGGTCTAGAGGACTACTCCTTCAACAGAGACACCGGCTCCCCCCAGCCCCAGGGAGGCGGTGGGTGTGGGAGTCTGAAGAGACCTTCTCCTGCCTTTCAGGCCCAGAATGGGAGGACGAGGCAGGCCGGGTCCTCATGCTGGGTGCCCAGCCCTCCTGTGTCCCCAGGCAGCAAGGCCTTCTTAGCCCAGACACATGTAGGGGCCAAGAATCCCGTGATGAGCACCGATTCCTACCCTCCTGCTGCAGAGCGGACAGCCTCTGCCTCAAGGAGGCCCAGTTTAAAGGCAGATGTGGAGGCCTTGAAATGTGAAATGGCCAGATGAGCCTGGAGTTGGAGGAGCAGAGGAACCCTGGGCTCTAGGGCGGGGGCTCATGGCCCACTCAGGATCTGGGGAGAAGGCTCAGGGCAAGCTGTGACTCCCCACCCCCACCTCTCCTCTCCAGTTTGCCTGCTCAGGAATCCCCTCAGGCTTCTCCGGGGTGGGGGTCGGGGGCTCAGCCTCCTGGCCCAGAGGTCTGGAGACCTGGGCTGCAAATGACCTTGGCTTCCCGCTGTGCAACAGGCTGCTCTGGGGCCAGTCTGGGGGGCCCCCAGCTTGTCCGCTAACCAAAAACAACACCCTGAGGGGGAACGGAGGTCTTCAGGGTTGCTGGCTTTGGGTTCAACCCCCAGATGACTCCTCCCTAGGGCCCTGCTGGCCCTCTCCACCAGCCGGCCAGCCACAGCTGCCTGGGAGAAATGCCCTGTGGCTGGTGTAACAAATGATCACAAATTGGAGACTTAAAAAAAAAACAAAAAAAACCCACACATTTATTCTCTTAGGGTTCTGGAGGCCAGAAGCCTGAAATCAGTCTCACTGGGCTGAAGCCAAGGCATCGGCAAGGTGGGTCCCTCTGAGTGCTCCAGGAGAGAACCTGTTCCTTGCCTCCCCCAGGCTTCCGGTGGCACAGGCATCGGTCCCCTGGCTTGGGGCCACGTTGCTGTGATCCCCTCCTCGGTAGTCACATCACCTGTTCCTCCACTGTGTCTCATCTCCCTCGGCCCCTCTCTTGTAAGGTCATTTGTGGTTGCAGTTAGGGCTGCCCAGATCATCCAAGATAATCTCCCCCGGGGTTAAGATCCTTAACTGAATCACATTCACCGAGACTCTTTCCCTATAAGGCAACGTTAATAGGTTCTAGGGATTAGAATCTGGGTATCTTTGGGGGCTATTACTCAGCCCACTCCTTCCCCTCTGTCTGGAGACCGTTGGTCCTGGAGCTGGGTGAGGGGGTGGTGTCCCTCAGTACAGTGGCATTAAAGATTGGGTTCCTAGGAGGAGGCAGCTCCCTGGGACACGCCCACCCTCCAGTTGGGGGTGACCAGGGCATCCACCCCACACGCTGCACGAGAGGCTCCCCCTCCAAATGCATGCCAAACCATGGCTGCAGCAATTTCAGCGTGAGTGGCCAAGACACACTGGCCCTACTTGAACAGAACCTCAAAGAACATGGCCTTCCCTCTCCTAGTCCCATTGAGGTGGTCGTTAGGGAAGCAGACTCACAGGTCCGGGAATCTGGGTCTCTCACAAGTTCTCACCTGTTTGTTTGTTTATTTATTTGTTTGTTTGTTTTTTGAGATTTTATTTATTTATTTGACAGACAGAGATCACAAGCAGGCAGAGAGGCAGGCAGAGAGAGAGGAGGAAGCAGGCTCCCCGCCGAGCAGAGAGCCCGATGCGGGGCTCCATCCCAGGACCCTGAGATCCTGACTTGAGTCGAAGGCAGAGGCTTAACCCACTGAGCCACCCAGGCGCCCCAGGGGACGCAGGTGTTAATGAAGTCAGAGGACAGTTGGGGTGTGGTTCACCTCCACTAAAAAGCAAAGGTTTCCCCATTGTCCGGGGGCTGCCTGTGGTTCAGACAGATTTCTTTCTCACCTTCCCCAGTCAGGAACTGGGGGGTCCTGTGCACTCGGGGGTGGGGCCAGGAGGGTGAATCTAGCAGGACCTCTCCAGCACCAGGTGAGCCTCAGCGTCCAGCCTTGGGCAGATAAGCCTGGAAACAGAAGTGTCTCCAAATGCAGAGGTCACCAGAGAGAAGCCCGCTGAGGTGGGAAGACCTCCAGAGCACCCCAGAGACAGCGTCTGACCACTGTCAAGGTGGGCTTCTGCCATCCCGGGTAGCCCTATTGCTGGAAAGCGGTCTTCTGAAAAGAAGGTGCTTTGACCATTTAATGGCCTCAGGACTACCTCCAAAGCATCCTTTGGCTTGCTTAGCAAACCCAGACACTTCCAAGTTCCCACAAATATCAGTGAAGGCCCACCCCACGCCGCGCACTTGGGACACACTTGTGAACAAAAGAGACAGCTCTATGGCCCCCTGGAGCTAGTCTTCCCGGAGTGGGTGTTTAGACTGAGCTCCTCTGTGTCCTCATTGGAGCCGTAGGGGTGGAAGCCCACCTCACGAGCAGGACCAAGCAAGGGCAGAGGACCAGGAGGGCTGCCAGTCATTACCTTTTGTTCCTACCTGTCTGTCCTCCCTTCCCCTGGGTGGAGTCTGTTCCTGCGTGCTCAGGGGTCTGTCTGGGGCACTCGGAGACCTAACATAATCTCATCCTTCCCACCGTGACCCCATCCCTAGCTCTGCTCCCAAGAGAGATGACTGTCTCAGGGAGAACAGGTGTCCAGAGATCCTTACCCCGGCTCCTGCAAGGGGCCAGCTAGGTATCTATCCATCCCATGGGCAAAGCCACCACCCTTCTCTTACTGCTTGCCTCCTGTCCCCAGGGCCCACACTGGCTTCTGCCCTTGGGACAGGAGGGTAAGTGGAAAGAGCCTTCCTAGTAGGGCAGAGGCCTTGAAGCCCAAGAAGACTCTGCTAGCTCAGGGTGTGGAGTTCCTAGACCCCAGCCCCAGGAGACAGCTGTCAGGGCGTCTCTGTTCTTTCACGACACCCCAGCACTGTGTCTGTGCTATTCCTCTTCCTTCGGAGGACATGGCCCTACACACACTGCTTCCTTGTGCCACATGATCTGCCCGTCTGCTGACCACCCGCCACGCACCAGGCACGGTTCTAGGCACTGTTGACACAGCAGTCCACAACCAGAACCAACGCCCTGCCCCCACGAGCATGTGTTCTACTCCGGTACCGGGAGACAGGCGCACAGGCATGGGAGCCAGGTGGTGGAGAAAGGCCGGGTCAGTGGACTGTGAGCATCAGTTGCAGGACAAGGGGCAGGAAGAGGGCCCGTTGACAAGGAGACATTTGAGCAGAGACCTAGGGAGAGCAGGAGAGGGAGCCATTCTACCTGGGAAAGAGCCTTCCAGGCTGAAGCAAGGCCAAGGGCAACACCTCGAGAGGGGGTCTGCTCTTAGCTGTGCCCTTGAGTTGCCCCCCCCCCCCCATCTATCTCCAACCAGCCACAGATGTAGACCCTTGACACCTGCTGGTTCAAACACAGTAGCCAGCCCTGGTCAGAGGGATCGGAAGTGTGTGTGTAGGCGGAGGGGGCGGGGAAGGGGGTGTTTCGGGACGCTCTACCTGAATCAGGTCAAGGGGAGCTCTTTTCACCTGGAGCAGAGAGAAGGGCCTTGCCCTCTGGTCCTGGAACCGAGGCTGCCCTTCCCCCCACCCCCATGCCAGGGGCCAGGGAAGCTGGTCTGTGTGAATGAAGCCAACACACACACTCACAAAGGGACAGGGAGGTGGGGAGAGAGGGTGGTTGGCCTTCCTCTTGTTGATTTCGGTTCTCCTTAAGCCTCCTCCCCTCTGCCCTTCCTAATTCGAGCTGGCTTCTGTATTGTTTATATTTTTCTATTTTCCGTGTATTATGAGGTTTTGGCAAATCTTCCTGGCTGGGGACACTGACCCTCCTGGGGCCAGCCAATTCAAGATGGCAAAGGGCCCACCCCAGAGCATGCCTTTTGTTATGCAAACTGAAAACTAGTTGTTCCAGAGCCCCTAGCTTCTCTACCTGGCCCATGAAGCCCAGGAGGCAAGGTTCCTCTGCTTTAATCATCCCAGGCCAGGTGACCCCCAACTAGGGACCACCCTCTAGCTTAGCACCAAACCAGCCCATCCTAAACTGTTCACCCTTTCCCGAGGAGGCCCCAAGAAAGGCTCTGGCCCAGACCTTCCCCTCACTCTTTGTCCTCTGCCTTCTAACCATGCTGGGGTCTTTCCCATGTGTCTCTGCACAGTGTGACCTCCTTCCTATCCCTAGAACCAGCAAATATAATAAACTATATTTTCCTCAGCCTCTCCTGGGACTCCCCTGTGGCTACCCCTAACTGACCATCACGTTAAAAAAAAAAAATCCACAAAACATCTTTCTCTTACTTCCCCACAGAAGTCTTTCCCTGACTCCCCCACATGCGAAGCCCTTCCATATTCTTTTAGATCCAGGTTCCATGTCACCTTCTCTAAGAAGCCTACCTCAAGTAGCCTCTGAGAAGGCTCCCTCCTTCCCCTGGGGTCCTGCGACTCGAAGATCGGTTGTCAAATGTCAGGCTTTGGGGGCAGAGAATGCTCAACGCTTGGGGTCGCCCAGAACCCAGAGCGACGTGCAGGAGCACAGAGCAAGTCCAAGTCAGAGGAGATGTTCCCTGAACGGAGCTGGTATAGCCTTTTAGAGAAGAGTCTGGCAAAATGTGGCAAGAGCTTCCAAAAGGGTATACCATTGCCCTAAAACTTTCAGTTCTAGGAATCTGCCCTTTGGGAGTAATCTTTAAACATAAAAATAAATTTCTGCCTGCAAGTGCTCATCACAGTGTTATTTGTTTTAAATTTATCGTTGGTCATCAAGAGTATGCGTGCATACCAAGTAGAGATGTAAGAAACTGTGTAAGAGGGTACCTGGGTGGCTCAGTGGGTTAAGCCTCTGCCTTCGGCTCAGGTCATGATCTCAGGGTCCTGGGATCGAGCCCAATGTTAGGATCTCTCCTCGGCAGGGAGCCTGCTTCCCCCTCTCTCTCTGCCTGCCTCTCTGCCTGTTTGTGATCTCTGTCTGTCAAATAAATAAATAAAATATTTTCTAAATAAAGAAAGAAAGAAACTGTGTAAGAATTATAGCAGGAACAACAGTCCTGCCATGTCCTGGTCAGGTTTTCTAGTTTGTTCTACAGGTGCGAATGATCATATCTCTAAGTAGCATATTTATATTGCTACTCCTGGACCGCTTCATTTTAAGTTCATTTATTGCATTTCCACAGGGCAAGATGAATATTTACCTCACGTCCCTTCTTTCTCTCTCCCCAGCCTCCAAACCCACTTATCACCCTTCATCTTCCCCCATATGTGGTTTTATTGTCATTTTGTCTGGATCGCTCTTCAGGAGTTCTCCCATGATGTCTATGTAAATGCTATTCACAGCTGAACATGTGGTGCTGTAATTACTTTCCCTTTTCTAGAACAGTCTTTTGTTTGCACTAGAGATAATGACTGCCATCTATTTCTCTGTGGGCTCATCACTCATTTCATCCCTCAACTTTTTTTCCACCTAGGTAAATCTCCTTTTGACTATGTAAAAAATGTATGAAATGTCTTTGCACCTTGAACTTCTTGAGAGCGCTCTCCTGGAGCCTCCTGGCCCAACCCAGTCTGGACAGGTGGCCCTGTGCCTGGCATATGGCTCTGACCATCATTCTGGGTCCTTCTCTGCTCACTCCTGGGCTAGAGCCTTGTCTTAGATCCTATGTTGTTCTCTTTCCTAATCTCTTCCCTTGTCCTACCAGCACATTCTAGAACAGCTTCTAGAAATCAGAAACATGGGAGGTAATTCTTTCAAGGACTTGCATGTCTGAAAATGTCTTTAATTTTCTCTTATACATGATTGATAACTTTGTTGGATATAGATATCTAATTTGGGGATAGCTTTTCTCCTATGGCTCATCTGATGGTGTCTGTTTCTTTCCCACAGTCATTATCAGGACATCTGAAGCCATTCTAATTGATCCTCCTTTTTTTTTTTTAAGATTTTATTTATTTATTTGACACACAGAGAGAAAGATCACAAGTAGGCAGAGAGGCAGGCCGAGAGAAAGAGGGAAGCAGGCTCCCTGCTGAGCAGAGAGCCCAAAGCTGGGCTCGGTCCCAGGACCCTGAGATCATGACCTGAGCGAAGGCAGAGGTTTAACCCACTGAGCTACCCAGGAGCCCTCCCCGCTTTTTTTACGCAATCTGCTTGTTTGTTTTATTTCTCATCTGGGATCCTATAAAATATGTGCTCTTTATCTAGCATGCTAAAATTTCATTGTGATGTATTTTGGTGTTGGTGTATTTTCATAAATTGTGCAGAGCACCTGCTGAGGGAGGTGTGTTATTTTTCTGGAGACTCATGGTTTGTGGAAATTTCTTCAATTCTTTCCTTGGTCTCTCTTTCTCCTTTGTTATCTCTTTCTAAATTCCTGTTATTCAAACTTCAGACTTCTTGGGCTGGATTATGTATTTAAATTTTTTTCCTTATGTTTTCCATCCCTTTGTTGAACTTCATATTTCTGGGATAAAATTTTTATTTTCTAAAAGCGAGGTGTTTTTTTTTTTTTTCCTCTGAATGGTTTCCCACCTTTTTAAAATATAAAATTCTGTTCTTGGATCATGGGTGAGGATATTAATAATGGTTCTTTTTTTTTAAACTTGTTCTTTCCACGCATGGTTTCTTCAAGTTATTTGTTTATTTGCTTGTTAATTTTGGTATCCTGACTTGGTATAGGAAAATTTACTCACATGTGTAGTGGTCCCTGAGTTTCCAACCACATTTAAAATGGGGGAAAGTAGAATGGAGGGTTTTTAGTTCCAGGCATGACAAAAAGAAGCATTGGATTTAACTTCCTCCCCAAGACAAGTATCACACTGTAGAAGAGATATGAAGTGACCTTCGAAAAAAAGGGAAACAAGGTTATTTCTGTATGCACCCCAGCTTTCTGTCTGGGAGCACCTTCCAAACCACAAACTGTTGCTGCAACATGGAGCACTGGTTTTATTAGGTGGATAAATGGGAATTTGGGCTTAGAGCCGCTATAGCAGCTAGAATCTGTGGGGAGGGAGCTGGGCAGATAGGAAGGAGCTGGGCAGAGAAGGATACATTGAAATGTGCATGGTGGTCTCTCTGAGTTTTCAGCCAAAGACTGAGCTGGTGTCTTAAGGGTAAAACTCTGTGAGGCCACTTGCAGACAAATAATTAGGAAACTGAGCTGAATTGACATTCCTGAGGTCATGCAGTATTGGAAGGAATTGCAATTCCAAACAGCCAAGAGAAAGAACTGGATGAATGTCAAGCACTCAGATGGGACACCACAAAGATAAACAAAACACAATACTTTTTCAAGGAAAACAACGTAATCTAGTCCCACAATAATGTAGCATAACAATGTCCAGCATAGTATCAAAATTTTACTAGGCATAAGAAGCCCATAAAAAGAGGGGGTGAAAGTCAAATATGACAATGACAGAGCCCCTCCTTCCCTAATGTGCCACTGTGGCATGTGGATTATTTTGAGTTGAAGGCACTTGAGACCCTGAAAGCTCAAGAGAAACTTTTATCTTCCTTTAATCACACAGAAGAATCTAAATTGGGGGTCTTCCCCAGAATAAGAGTTATTAACAGAGATCAATTTTACCTGAGTGACCCATCTGTATGGTAGGGCAAACATCAAGTTACCAAAAATCTGCTCTTCTTATCATCCTGTGAAGTACATTCCCTTCCATCTAAGACCCAGATCCCTATCCCCTTCTCCTTAGTTCAGAACAACATATATACTTCATTCTGCCTGACCATCTTTGGAATTTCTATGTCTACATGGATTCCCTGTACATATGCCTATTAAATTTGGTTTTCTCCTGTTAGTCTGACTCATGCTAATTTGTTTCTTAGTCCAGCTGGAAGGACATTTAAGAAGACAGGATTTCTTGCTCCCCAACACTTAAACTAGGCTACACACATGGAGCCCAGTAGGCTACATTAAGCCCAGTGAAGAGCTTGAACTCATGACCCTGAGATCAAGACAAGAGCTGAGATCAAAAGTTGGACAACAAACAGACTGACTTACCCAGACATCCCACTCACCAATACTTTAAATGATTATATTGTACAAGGGTGAAAGTTTTAAATCAATTTAGTAAGTTTCTGCCTGCAAAAGTTGGGGGGGGGGAAGAGCAATAAATTAGAAGGAAAAGGAACTCATCACTGGTTCAGAAACCAATAAAACATCAAATATATAAACAACAGGGGAAATCAACAGATCAGAAGATGGTCCTATGACAGAGGAGTAATCTTGAAGGGGTCACAAAGGCCAAATGTGGGAACATTTGAGAAACAGAATAAACAATGGGTTATAACCCACATGGTCAAATAAATAACCATGAATTTGATATAAATAAGTATTTAAATATGTAATTAAATGGGGGTAAAGCTCTTTCTTATAGAAATGTTCTAATTCATAAGTATAGAAGGAAAGATGGAAATAGAAAATCACTACTTGGCAAGCACCACTGTAAACAATTGTTGCAGGCGAGGAACCATGAATGGTTGCTAAAAATTAGTAACCTAGAAGTCTCCCCCAACAGGATGCCCATTAACTACAAAGACGAAAATAGTGACTTATAGTGGAGAAAACTGGCAGACACCACCATGACCAAGTGACCAAGGCTGACATTAGCCGTGATGAGATAGGACAACAGCATGGACCTCCTGGTAGGGTGCACTGGGAAGGAAACGACAACTGCTTGTGCATGTACCTTCTTGTCCACCCCACACTTGCACAGAAATATTTATGGTTGCCAGAGATGACATCAAGGTGACTCCGTGTGTCAGTCAGGATCTGATCAGAGAAGCAGAACTTGCAGGCGAATATAGGGATTTATTGGAGGAATTGGACCTTATGCAATGTGGAAGCTGTTTAAACAATCTATGTGAACTCTTGTTTCTGTGGTTGGTGCTGGAGCCTAAATTCAGCCAACCAGGTAATCAGAGGAAAGATTTGGATGTGAAGAGTGGGAAACAAAGACAAACTGAGACCTGTAAGTGTGAACTAGAGCCTGTGAGAATGGACTAGAACTCATGCTGAACTATCACTGTCTTCAAGCCTCCAGTTTTGACAATGAAAGTGACCTCCTGGAGAAGCTGGAACCCTTCATCATGAGCTAAACAGGTACCTGGGCCAGGAGTCTGAGAAGACAAAGGAGGACCTGGCAGCAGGTGCCTGCGCCAACCAAATGAGCCAGCAGAGAAGTGTGCTCTGTGGGCCCCAACTGGGCATTGCATTAAAGAATATGCGGCTGCTTCATGTCCACCTCCATAATTTCCTGTGAAATGTCACTGTGGCCCGTGTGGACCTGGAAATACGCAGGGACAGGAACTCTGGGAAATAGTTGTAGCTCAGCTAACCTGATGCAATGCAAATCTACCACACTTCAGCCCAGAGAAGCCACTGCCTTGGTTTCCCTCCAGGTGCTAGGGGTCCTGGTCTTCATGTCAATTCACAGCTCTCATGGTCCAGGCACGGTCACACAGACTGGGGGAGTCACAGTAAACAGAGCCCATCACCAATTCCCCATGCTCTGTATTCCACCTCATATCCTCCAAGGAAACATTCTACAAAAGGCAACCCCAGGTCATTTTTCCAGTCAGGCTTACTTCTGTGAAGAAAGGGTCCAGACCTGCTGTCACCTTTTCTCATGAATGTGTTCGCTCTTCTTGTATTCTCTGGAAGAGTTAGTGATATGGTTGCGATGTCTTCCTTCAATGTTTGGGACATTCCATCAGCAAAGCCATCTAGGTTTCTGTGTTTTGTAGGAAGGTCTTAAATTATGCATTAAATTGCTTTAATATTGAAACTCTACAGATTTTCCATCTTCTTTTTCCATTCTATTTTGCTAGGTTGTGTTTTTTCCCTAGGAATCTATTATGTCTACAGTTTCAAATTTATTGTCATAAACTTTTATATAACATCTTACTATATTTTTAATGTTTAAGGAATGTAAGATTCTGCCATTTGTGACAATGTGGATGGATTGGAGGACATCATGCTAAGTGAAATAAATCAGATACAGAGAGAAAAATACTGCGTGATCTCACTGGAATCTAAAAGAGGTGCATACAGAGAAGCAGAGAGTAGAATGGTAGTTATCAGGGAAAGGAAGTGGGGGGAAATGAGGAGACATTAGTTAAAATATATACAAAATTACAATGATATATGATGAATGAGTCTAGAGAGCTAAAGTACAGTATGGTGTTTATAGTTAATAATATTGTGTTGAACACTGGAAAATTGCTAAGAGTAGATACCAGGTACTTCCACCACACACACAAAATGGTAGCTATGTGAGGAGATGCATATGTTCATGGGTTTGACTGTAGCAATCATTTCACTATGTGTATGTATATCAAAATGTCATATTATTTATCTTAAGCACACACAATTTTTATTTCAAAAAGGAATACACAGTGACATTTTCTTTTTCATTGCTGGTTATTTGTGTCTCTTCCCTTTTTTCCCCTTAATCTCATTGGGGTTTTATCAATGCCATAATCTTCAAAATAGCTATAATTTGAGTTTCCAAATTCTCACTATGTGTATGTTTCTTTTACATTTATTCATTTTTTCCTCCTATCAGTATAATTTCCTTTCATTTTATTTGAGTTTGATTTGTTTATTTATTTGACAGAGAGAGACACAGAGAGAGAGGGAACACAAGCAGGGTGAGTGAGAGAGGCGGAAGCAGGCTTCCACTGAGCAGGGAGCCCGATGCGGGGCTCGATCCCAGAACTCTGGGATCATGACCTGAGCTGAAGGCAGACACCCAACGACTGAGCCACCCAGGCGCCCCTTGAGTTTGATTTGTTATGTTTTGCATTTTTAAAGTCATACTTATTTTCATTGTAGTGGGATATCCGTATGGAGCAGAGGTCCATTGTGTAAGTTCAATCTACCGTCTTAAACTAAAACTAAAAGCCCAGAATTATTTATACATAAAACTGGCAAATACATAAGTACTTGGGCTTATGTATTTATACATAAGTATAAGTAGCCCTAAGTACTTATACATAATTACTTAGGGCTAACGCAAGATCACAAATATTTTCTCCTCTGCTTTCATCTAGAAGTTTTTTGCATTTTACATTTAGATCTCTGATCCACTTTTTGTTAATTTATGTATAAGGTGTGAGGTATATGTTGGGGATTTTGCCTTTCCATATGTATGTCCAATTTTTCCAGCAACATTTGTTAAAGGAATTCTTCACTTTTCACTGAGTTACCTTCACATATTTGTCAAAAATTAGTTCTCTAGGGATGCCTGGGTGGCTCAGTTGGTTAAGCATCTGCCTTCGGCTCAGGTCATGATCCCAGAATCCTGGGATCGAGTCCCACATCGGGATCCTTGCTCAGCAGAGAGCCTGTTTCTCCCTCTGTCTGTTCTGCCTGTTCTGCCTGCAGCTCTCCGTGCTTCTGCTCTTTCTCCGACAAATAAATAAATAAAAATCTAAAAAAAAGATTAAAAAAATTAGTTCTCCATATATATGAGTCTAATTTCTCAAGTATTCTGTTCCATTGATCTGCTTCTCTATTATGTGAATATCACACAATTTTGACCATATAGCTTTATAAAAGTATTAAAATCAGGTAACATTGGTCTTCTAATTTTGTTTCTTTTTTCAATATTATGTTGACAATTCTATGTGCTTTTTAATTTTTATGTGAATTTTAGAAACAGCTTGTCAGTTTCTACAAAAAAGCCTGTTGGATTTTAATTGGGATTGCACTGAATCTATAGTTTAATTTGAGAATTTCTATATTAGTTTGAAATAATTCATTGCTAATATACAGGCATAAAACTGACTTTTGTACTTTGATCTTATGTCCTGAAATCTTATCAGATTCATATATTAGTTCCAATAGGTTTTATAGATTCCACAAGATTTTTACATAGACCATCAAGTGGACTATGAGTCAAGAGCTTTCCTTCTTTTCCAGTCTGGCTTGATTTCATTTCTTTTTCTTGCCTTATTGAACTTGCTAGAAGCTCCATAAAAAGAAACTGAAATCTAAAACCTAACATTTTTAATGACAACAAAAATATGCAATGTGAATGAATAAAACAAAAGATGCACAACACCCGTATAATGAAAAATGGCTGAGAGAAATTTTTGAAGACCTAGAAAAAATGGGAAGATATACCTTGTTCATGGTTTGGAAGAGTCAGTGTTGTTAAGATGTCAATTTTCTCCAAGATGATCTATTCAATCAAGGCCTCAAAGCCCTAATAGTGATTTCCCTAGTCTTGCCAGATATCCCCCCAACTAAAGGGAAAGTCTCCCTACACAGGAGCTCCCCTATCAGCTGGGCCAGGGACACTCTATCCAGTCTTCAATCTAACAGGTCCATCTCCCTGATAGCTCATGAAAATACTCAAGCCAGTCACCTCCTTCCATGGGAACAAAGGGTCACTCCACTCTCTTGTCACTACAAAGAATGCCTCCCACAGCCACTGCTGGTTCACTCCATGCCTGAGTGCAATCTCCATATGGCTCTGCATGGCATTTGATGTCCTCTTCCCTTGGGCTGTGAGTATACATGACTAATAAACAAATATCTCATCTGTCCAGTGTCAGGGGTTGTATGTTCAGCCATCTCATACTATCCCTCCCTCGACAAAGGGTGAGTAAGAGGGGATCAGAAAAAATGGCTAAAGTGAGAAAGACCGACCATACCAAGTTGGTAGGTATGTGGAGACACTGGCACTCTCAGAGGTATTGGTAGAAATCTAAAATGGTACCATGATTTTGGAAAACAGTTTGGCAGTTTCTTAAGAAGTAGAATATGGGTGATATCACTGAAAATGGTGAAGAGTGGAATTCTAAGGGGCTCATCCCCCTCTAAAAACATTGAAAAACCTTGGCAAAAATTGTCAGAAGCAAGCTTATCAGAACTCTAGAAAACAGTCAAGGATTTATAGGAAGCAAGCAAGAGCTTAACCAAAAGAAAGGCCACTGAAATGGGATAGGAGGGCTTTGTGGCTGCCAACTCAACCCTTTTCCCAGTCCACATTCCCAGTGGGGTACTTGGGAGTGGAGTGGACTTTGTTTCCAAGAACTTGTGTTTGTTTTGTCCTGTCTGAGGTTTCCTGGAGGCTCTTCAAGGGGCTTGTCTTTTTTTTGCCAACTGGGAACTCTCTCAGGATGAAGTGACTATACATACAGAGGATATTGCTCGAAGAGTGACCAGCTATCACCTAGAGTGGTGGGGAGATAACAATTGGAGCAAAAAGCAAACATGACAGAGTCCTGAGAAGAAAGCTAGGGGTTGAGATACACTGGGAACTAAACGTTTTGAAAAGCTCCCACGTGTCATGAGGGATCCAGAAAACCTTGTGCATGCTAGGGAAGGACATGTGCTCAGAAGAGACCTGAGAAGACCCTAAGCTTTTAGCACCTGCTGACCTGTAGGCTGCAGAAAAGCAGAAAGTGAGGTCTCAGGCAGAGCTGAAAATGGCTGGCTGAGCATGGGAGGTGTGTCTCCACACAGAGACAACCTGCAAAGACCTGAAGGGTATCTTGTTCCTTTTTTCTTGTTTTTCCTCTATCAGAGCATGGTATCTTCTTAAGAAATCCTTATTAAACTTTCGCTGTTGACTAAGCTAAAGGAACAGAGACATTGGGGCCACACATCCCAGAGAAGTCTTTACAGAAGTCGTTTGTAAAAGTCACTAAGCAAGCAACTGCAGCTCATAGCCAGCAACAACACACCTGAGGAGATGACAGAATCCTATTTCCAGGTTATAGCAGCATAATATTCAAAATGCCCAATGTCGGGGCACTGGGTTAAGCCTCTGCCTTCGGCTCAGGTCATGATCTCAGGGTCCTGGGATTGAGCCCAGGATCAGGCTCTCTGCTCAGCGGGGATCCTGCTTCCCCCACACCCCTCTGCCTGCCTCTTTGCCTACTTGTGATCTCTGTCAAATAAATAAATAAAATCTTAAAAATAATAAAATGCCCAGTGTTTAACAACAAAAAAGTATTAGGCATGCAATGAAACAAAAAGGTATGGCCTATTCACAGGGGAAAAAAAATTAGCGGAAAGTGTCCCTGACATTGGAATTACTAGACAAAGACTTTAACTTAACTTAACCACACTCAAAGGAAAAAAAGCGAACCATGGACAGAGGATGAAAGGAAACCAGAAAAAGGGTATCTCAACAGGTAGAGAACATCAATCATGAAATAGAAACCATAAAGAGGAGCCAAACAAAATTTGTAGGAGGCTATAGACTTGTGTTTGTGTCCCTTCCCTTCCCCAAATTCATATGTTGAAATCAAATCCCCAATGTGGCAATATTTGGAGGTGACCTTAGAGGAGACTATTTGGAGGTGGAGGGCCAGCATGAATGGGATTAGTGTCTTTGTGAAAGAGACCCCAAGTGGTCTGCTTGCCCCTTCCACCATGAGAGGCTGTAGTGAAAAATGGCAGCCTATGAACCAGAAAGTGGTCTCTCCCTATACACCAAGGCGCCAACACCTTGGTCTCAGACTTCCAACCACTGGAACAGTGAGAAATAAATTTCTGTTGTTTATAAGCCTTCTGTGGTATTCTCTTACAGCAGCCTTAACGGACTAAGAAATGAAAAGTCCAATGCCTAAAATGAAAAATTCACTAGCAGGGACCAACGCAAATTTGAAATGGCAGAAGATTAATCAGAGAACTTAAAAATAGGTCAAATTAAGTTATCTAGTCTCATGCGTAGAAAAAAGAATGAAGAAAAATTAACAGAGCCCAAGAAATCCATGGGACACCACTGAGCATGCTAAACATATGCATCACAGAAATCCCAGAAAAACAGAGAGAAAGGGACAAAAACAATATTTGAAGAAATAATGGTCAGAAACTTACCAAACCTGATAAAATACATGAAAGTACCCATCTAATGAACTAGAGGGTATTCTGCTTAGTGAAATAAGCCAATCAGAGAAAGACAACTATCATATGATCTCCCCGATATGAGGAAGTAGAGATGCAACGTGGGGGTTTTGGGGGGCAGGAAAAGAATAAATGAAACAAGATGGGATTGGGAGGGAGACAAACCATAAGAGACTCTTAATTTCACAAAACAAACTGAGGGTTGCTGGAGGGAGGGGGGTAGGGAGAGGGTGGTGGGGTTATGGACATTGGGGAGGGTATGTGCTATGGTGAGTGCTGTGAAGTGTGTAAACCTGGCGATTCACAGACCTGTACCCCTGGGGCTAATAATACATTATATGGATATAAAAAATTTAAAAAAAAATTTTTTAATTGACATTCTAAAAAAAAAAAGAAAGTACCCATCCAAGAAGCTCAGTAAGTTCCAAGTGGGATAAACTCAGAGACCTACACTGACACACATTATAATTAAGCTATTTGAAAGATAACCACAGAATCTTGAAAGCATTGTGACAACCTAGATAAATCCGAAGGATATTGGGCTGAGTGAACAAGCAGACACAGAAAGAGAAATATTGTCTGATCTCACTCACATGTGGAATCTAAAATAGTTGAATTCATAGAAACAGTGAGTAAAATAGTAGTTACCTGGGGCTGGGTAGAGGGGGAAATGGAGAGATAGCAAGGAGTATAAGGTTTTAGTTATGCAAGGTGCACAAGTATTGGAGATCTAAAGCACACCCCTGTGACCATAGTTAACAACAGTTGATGGAATAACTTGAAATTTGCTAAGAGGGTAGATCTTAAGTGTACTCACCACACACACACACACACACACACACACACACACACACAAAGTGATAGCTATCTGAAGAGGTGGATGTGTTAATTAGCTCGAATGTGGTGATTATGTTGCAACATATATCAGAGAATCAAAGTGTACTTAAATGTATTATCTTAAATATAGAAAATTCTTAGTCGTCAGATACACCTCAATTTAAAAATTAACTAAGTTTTTAAAAGAGAGTAAAAAGACAACTGGCAGAATGGGAGAAAATATTTACAAATCACATACCTGGTAAGGGTCTACTACCCAGAATATATAAAGAATTCTCACAACTCACCTGCAGAAAAGACAATCCAGTGACGAAGTAGATGAAGGACTCGGGTAGACATGTCTCCAAAGATGATACACAGATGGCCAACAAACACATGAAAATATACCCACCTTCACTCATCATCAGGGAGACGCGAATCAGAATCACAGTGAGATACCATGTTACACCCTTCAGAATGGCAATAACAACAAGGCTGCCGAGTGGGAACCCTTGCGGATTGCTGATGGGAATGTAAAATAATGCAGTCACTGTGGAAAAGCTTGAGGGTTCTTCGTTAGTTAAACAGAATTATGAGATGACCCAGCTATTCCACTCCTAGGTATATACCTAAAAGAAATGAAAACAGGTACTCAGATAAATACTTGTGCATGAATATTTATAGCAGCATTATTCACAATAGCCCAAATGCGTCAACAACCCGAATTTCCATCCGTGCACAGATAGATAAACAGAAGGTAGAATATGAGTACGGTTGGCCCTTGACCAACACGGATTTGAACTGCAGGGGTCCGTTCATACACGGTACAGTTCCACAAATGCATTTTCTCTTCCTTATGATTTTCTTAAGAACATTTTCTTCTCTGTCTTATTTTATTGTAAGAACACAGTATATCGTACATCTAACATACAAAATATATGTTAATCAACTGTTTATATTATTGACAAGATGTTTGGTCAGCAAGAGACTATTGGCAGTTAAGTTTTGGGGGGGGTCAAAAGTAACACCCGGGTCTTTAACTGCATGGGGAGTTGGGGCTCCTAACCCCCGAGATGTTCAAAGGTCAATGGTACAATGAAATATTATTTGGCTAAAAAAAAAAAAGAGGGGGGAATGGCTTGCTGATCCATGCTACAACTTGGGTGACTGGAGAAAACACGTGAGACGCAAAGCACATATATCATAAGATTCCATTGACATGAAATGTCCAGAATAGGCAGATCTATAGAAACAGATCAGGGATTGCCAGGATTCGGGGGAAGGGAGGAACAGGGAATGACTACTAATGGGTATGGGGTTTTCATTTCTCATCATTCATGATGAGAAAGTTCTGGAATTAGAGAGTGGGGATGGTTGAAGAGCAACATGAATGTACTTACTACATACTGAATTGTATGTATCAAAATGATTTAAATGTCAAACTTCATTAT
The DNA here is from genome assembly GCA_003697995.1 of Taxidea taxus jeffersonii. Taxonomy (NCBI): domain Eukaryota; kingdom Metazoa; phylum Chordata; class Mammalia; order Carnivora; family Mustelidae; genus Taxidea; species Taxidea taxus. Next base: position 69,831 of record RCUC01137933.1, read on the forward strand.
ATGAATGTTACCACAATAAGAAAAATGGTAAAATGTATATCTACCATATAATGCCACTGTTCCAACAGACTGGGCTCAAGTCGTGGTTGAGGCTTTAAGGCCACACTTAAATGGACCTAGCACCTGGGCCTAGCACCTGGCAAGCCTCTCAGCATCAGCCTTGGTTTCCTGAGAAGTCACCTGAGAAGAAGACACCATAGAGAGAGACAACCTGCTTAGCATGAACTTTGGTATCTCAACTTTATACCTCAGGCCAGTAACCTTAGTGAGATTACCAGCCCCTCAGGGCCTCAGTGTCTTCATCTGTGACATGGGAACGGAATATTGACAAGGGGCTATGGTGAAGAAACAGCGATGAGACATTTTATACGGTGTCTCGTTCTAAGAAGGTTTTGAGGCAGCACGATAAATGTGTGCCAAGAACCTATAGCACCAGTCACCCAGCTCCCTCTCCCCTCTGCAGGCCCTCTTCCCGTCCCAGATACTCTGCCTTCATGACCTCACCCCTTCTCCACCCGAGATTTCAGGAAAAGCCTTGATAATCCCACCCTAGTGGGAGAAGCCTGTCTGTGTATGAGCATAGAGTTCCAGGACTGGAGAGCAGAGCTCCTGGGAGAAATGGGGTGAGGACAGGGCCTTTCTAGGAGAGTGCTCCTTTGCTTTGTAGAAACCCGCAGTGCTGAGTTCTCACCAGTGAACACAGTCCATTCCAGGCTCCCAAATCATTCCCAAGGAAGTTGTATCTATGGCCCAGACAGCGTGGTACCAGCTTGGAAACACCCTTGTCTCCCACTTCCTGGCCCGCCCAGCTGTGCCTTACCTGGGCTGAGCTCCCCTCTCCAAGGCCCTCTGCTGGCCAGGGCCCAGGCCCACGTGCCTCCATGTTTCTGTAATCCCAGTGCAGTCCCCAAAGCACCGCTTAGGCCTCTAAATTGTGACAGCTCTCAGCACTTTGCTTTCCAAGTTCTCAAGCCAAAGTGCGTAAGTCAAAGGGCCAGGCCCTTGTGAGAGGCTCCCCTGCCCCTTGCAGATAATTTCATCAGAGTAAATTCCCAGCAGTGAGATGATTGGGCTAAGGAAGATGAACAAGTATTTTTAGGGCTTTTGTTGTTTATTGTTGAATTTTCATCCGGTGCTTGCATGCTCTCGCTACCAACAAATGGATATACTGGTTTCGCGACAGCATTATTGGCTGTGATTCTCATACTTAACTTTCCAAAATTTTTGCAAATAGCTTTATTCTTTCATTTTTGGAAATACAGATTGTTTGTCTAGGATTCTTAGGCCATAGACAAACAGAGAGGTCACCGGTAGGCAGACATCTTTCACAAAATAACTAAATTTTTGGTCTGCCATCATCATAGCTTTACTTAAAAAGCAAATCCTGTTTTGTCCCTGCATACCTCAGAAGCACATTTCCCTACATAATCATAATGCCATTAGGACACTAAATGACCGAGAAGTCTTTGGTGTTAGCAAATGTATAGTCCATAGTCTCCATTGCCTCAAAAAGAAGGCCTCTTCTCCCTTATCTTGCTCAAAGAATTCATACAAAGGCCATAGGTGATATGTGGATGTTACATTTCTTAATTCTCTTTTAAATCTAGAGTGCCCCCCACTTTGCCTTTCTTGTCATTGACATGCTGCACGAGCCAGGACAGTCATCCTGTAGCCTGTCCCTCCTCCCCAATTTGTCCAGGCTGTCTTGTGGTGCCCTTTAACTGGATCTTCTATCTTTTGTTCCTCCTCTAATCTGGAAGTCAGTTCTAAAGGTGTTCCCTAGGGGCGCCTGGGTGGCTCAGGCAATTAAGAATCTGCCTTCGGCTCAGGTCAAGATCCCAGAGTCCTGGGATTGAGTCCTGTATTGGACTCCCTGCTCAGTGGGGAGTCTGCTTCTCCCTCTCCCACTCCTCTGCTAGTGTTCCCTCTCTTGCTGTCTCTATCTCTCTGTCAAATGATAAATAAAATCTTAAAAAAAATAAAAATAAAGGTGTTCCCTAGATTTAAGCTCATTTCTTTGGCAGAAACCTCAGAGGTGGGGCTGGAGGTTTCCAGCACATTCCTTTTGGAGCCACAGGACATCGGGATGTTCCTCTCTTAGGGACTCCAACAATGGTGTCTTCAAGGTAAACATCCCATCAACATTTTGGGCAATGATTGATGCCTATTGATCAGCAGTCAGCAAGGATCCTCAGCATGATGCCATGGGGGATGGCCATTCGATCACCACTTATTAATTCTTTGCATTGGAAGATACATGTGGAAAGAAATAAAGGAAGCCAGCATTCAGTGAGTACCGACTCATGGGCTGGCACGGTGCTCAGTGCCTAGCCGTGCTCTGTTGTGTTTGATCTTGGCAAAATGGTAAGGAAAAAACCTGATAACAGTCATACCAGAAATAACATTCGGTAGCATTTGGAATGCTTCATTTTATTCAGTCCTACCCCTGAGGTACACTCTGTTACTATCAAAATTACCAATGAGAGAATCGAGGCTCAGATGTGGTCTTCATTGGCCCAACGGCACAGCGCCAGGAGGTGGGAGGAGAAGATGTGAGCACAGGCTTCTTGCCTTCTGCAAGACTCCTCCTTGCAGTTCATTCTGGGTCATGGATCACAGCTGGCCTTGGCACTGGCTGCCTTCAAGCAGTGGTAATCAAGGAAATGGTCAGTGTGTAAGCATGCCCACCTAAGACTTCTAGAATCCTTCTAGACTTCTTCTAGAAGGACTCAAGCATGACCAACACTGTCAGGCTCCACAAATGTTTGTTGGCCACAGTCCTTGTTCTTGTGAAACATAGAGGTCAGTCTGTTTGTGGCCATGTCTGTGGGCTGTCCAGTGGAGGTGGCCAGATGAGGTTCACCCTGGAGATGGAGATGTGGGATCACTGGCAAGAGATAAAAGCTAAGGCAAGGTGGTGGAAGAGACAGCAATAGGTGAAGAGGAAGGGGGCAAATGGGCTTGAGACACTCCATAATTACGGAGGAGAAATCATCTAACCCAAGGAAGAGAACTGCAAAACCTTACCCAGACTCCAAATATCCATCAATAGGAATGAGACTACACCAGCCAGTCTAGTCATCCTGGGGAAACACATTAAGAGGATGACAGAGGGCCATGCACTGACATAGGTTCCACCCAATGAAGCAGTCGATGGCAAGAAAATCATCCTGGGGAAACACATTAAGAGGATGACAGAGGGCCATGCACTGACATAGGTTCCACCCAATGAAGCAGTCGATGGCGAGAAAATCAAGCTGCGGAGCAACATGGATGGATAATGTTATTTATAACATACACACACACACACACACACACACACACACACAC